>MU183662.1:95986-170884 GCA_016904865.1 Pissodes strobi | reverse complement strand
TCCGAAGAAAATCGGTTATTATACACATATTAAGAATTAAACAGTGAGGTATTTTGTTATAAACAAACTGTTGAAGTGTATGGGTAACTGTCTGGTGAGTTTAAACCTCCTGAATTTGTATTTTTGCTATAAAAATCGACAAATTCCGTTTATCCGACGCTTGGGATTTGCACTTTGGACCTTTAACAAATTGCATTCATCCGTCTGACTCGAGCAGTTTGTAATCACAGCGCTGCCGGATCTATTCAGGTTTCTTTAAACTTAAACCATGGTCAACAGAACATGCAGAGCGTGCAGCAAGTCGATGGGCAAGGGTCTCAAGTTGCAGTGTGGTCGTTGTAGCGGCTATTTCCACCTTGACTGTGGCAATATTTCGGAGGTCGACGCTAGACTTATGCAGGCGCAAAAAACTTCGTGGACATGCTCGGAGTGCGTAATCCATATATCACGTCGTTCTTCTATGTCCTTTTCTTCTCCTCGTACTTCAGATGTGGGTATTGCTGAGTTGAAAATTATGATTAAGGATCTTCAAGAGGAAATTAAAGGATTCAAAAGGTCTATGGATTTTATGAACGAAAAATTTGAAGAGGAAAGGGAGAGAAATAAGATTATGGCGGAGATGTTCTCTGAACTCTCCAAGGACAACCATGTTCTGAGATGTAGAATTGAAGCTCTAGAAAAGACTATTAGGACAGAGAGTGTCCAAAAGGTTAAGCAAAATCTCTGTATCTCGGGACTGCCTCTTACTTCCGGAAATAAGACGGAATCAATGCCGGACGATCTGGTCAAATTATGTTTAGCGTTAAAGGTCCCCTCTACTGCTGCAGATTTTAGTCAGATCCAGCACTACACCGCTAAAAATGGGGTTTCTTTGTCGGTTTCTGTAAGTAGCCTGGAACTTAAGAACCGTATTCTCACAGCTCGTTCTCAGATGGGAAAAATTACGTTAAAATCATGTGGGCTTGGCACAGCGGACACTCCGATCTTTATAAATGAGGAGCTTACCAAAGATGTATACGTACTCTTTAAATCGGCTAAAAGATTAAGGGAGAAAGGGTTTAAATATGTATGGGATAAAAATGGTAAAATACTGGCGCGAAAAGAAGAAGGTGATAGAGCCATATTAATTATTTCGGAAGATTTTATAAATAAGTTATTAGAATAAAACCTAAATTTATTTTTATTATAATTAATTGAGATATATGTATTTTTTTTATGTAAAATGGCTAATCAAAATATCTTGTTAGATAACTATCTAACGGCTAATTGTAAATATTGTAATGATATATCTAACTTAACTGCAGTGGCACACGATCTTAATATCATACATATTAATATCTGTAGTATTAGAAAAAATTTTAACATTCTCTTAACATATCTGAGCTCTAGTAATGTTAAATTTGACGTAATTGCGATCTCAGAAACACATATAATCGAGCATATAATTCATAATGAAAATAATTTTCAAATACCTGGTTATCATTCTTTTTATAACAATAGTCAAGTTAACAAGTGTGATGGATATGTTTTATATGTTAGGACGGAGTGTGTGAGAGAATGCGAAATATTAAGGGTTGGTAACAGCAAGTTTGTTAGGGCGGTTATAAATAAAAATGGGTTTGACATGGGTATAACGGGTATATATAGGCTACCATCACTAAACAAAAATGATTTTTTACAGGAATTAGATGAACTATATTCTTTAAAATTAAGTAAAAAATTGAATATAGAAATATTTGTGGGTGACATTAATTTGAATCTATTAAAGCCAGATAAAGAAGTTGTTGAATATTTGAATATCTTACAAACGCATGGTCTAAGTAGTCATATAGATAAGCCAACAAGGGTAAAAGATGGCCAACAACCCTCGTGTCTTGACCATTTTTTTGTCAGGAGTTTAAATAATTGTTCTGATTTGCAAGCTAAAATAATATATAGTGCTATATCTGATCACTATCCTATAGTGTTAAATATTCATCTACCTGAAAAAGACATTTTAAATAATAAAACAAAAATTAAAAAGGTTATCAATTATGAAAAATTATCAAATAATTTTAAAAAGGAACGATGGGAAGACCTATATAAAACACGTGACGTTAATATATGTTCTGAACTCTTCGTTAACACTATTAAAAAACACGTAATTGATGCTACTGATACAAAACAAATAAAAAGTAAGTTGCGTAAAATAAAACCATGGATAACTCAGGGTCTAGTAGCTTCAATAAGACAAAGAGACAAACTTAAAAAAATTAGTGTTGTTTCTCCATCTGCAGTTAACTTACTTAACTTTAAAACCTATCGTGATCAATTAAGCACCTTAATAAAAATAACGAAAAATAACTACTACTCTAATGAACTTGAAAAACATAAGTCCGACCCTAAACAAACATGGAAAATTATCAACCAGGCAACTAACGAAAAAGAAAAAGGAAAAACTTGCATCAACTCAATAATTAATGAAAACGGAAAAGAAGTAAATTCTGAAATGGAGATGGCAACGTCACTTAATAGTTACTTTTGTAAAGTAGGTAAAGAACTAGCCAATAAAATATTTCAACCAAATATTATTTAACCCAAAACAAATTGCAGATCAATTCCAAATTCTATGTTCCTTAGACCTATAACCGAAAATGAAATAATAGACCAATTAAAATATCTGAAAAATAATTCTGCCCCTGGTGTCGACGAAATCACTGTACTTACACTTAAATATAATCATTTATATCTGGTTAAGCCAATAAAATACTTAATAAACCTTATTTTTGAAACAGGTGTATTTCCACTTTGCTTAAAAGACGCGATTATTTCGCCTATTTATAAATCTGGAGATAAAAAACTTCCTATTAATTATCGGCCTATAGCACTTACCATCAATCTCTCCAAATTAATTGAAAAATGCATTAAACTAAGGCTTAATGAGTTTCTTCAAAAAAAGAAAATAATTTCGAAGCAGCAATATGGATTTAAAGAAAACTGCAGTACTGAAGATGCAGTAATCTCACTTACAGAATTTGTTAACAAAACCTTAAGGGAGGGAGATCTGTGTATGGGCATATTTCTCGACCTAAGTAAAGCATTTGACACTGTGACACACCGAATTCTACTTGACAAATTGATGAAACTAGGAATTCGCGGCATTGCCTACAACCTGTTCCAGTCTTATCTAAGCAACAGGACCCAAAGGGTTAAGCTTAATGATACCTTAAGTGAACCTTGTCTGGTGGAGTTCGGTGTGCCACAGGGTACGGTGTTGGGGCCCATATTATTTCTTACATATGTCAACGAACTACTGGATTTGCTGACTGGGGAACAAGGAGAGGTGATTTGCTTTGCAGATGACACAGCTATACTTATTAAAGGAGACAATTGGGAAAATATAAAACAAAAAGGTGAAATTGCCATAAGTATTATAAAGACCTGGTTTGACCTTAATTACTTAACTATAAATGCGAGCAAGTCCAACTTCGTATGTTTTTCAGCAACAAAGTTCAAGTCTAGTTCCCTAACGGATCTAACTGTCCATGATCATCATTGTTTAGACCATGCTCAATGTAACTGTAATTTAAAAATTACAAAAGCAAATGTAATAAAATATCTTGGAGTTTTGATTGATTCAAACTTAAACTGGTGCTCACACATACAATACGTGTCAACTAAACTTAGAAAGCTAATACATAAGTTCTACCAGCTAAGGCAATTCATGAGCTATTCAATCTTAAAGCAAATCTATCTATCTCTAGTTGAATCAATATTAAATTACTGCATCACGGTGTGGGGAGCGGCAGATAAATCGAATATGGAACCCTTGAATGTTACCCAGAAATATCTATTAAAAATTATTTTAAGAAAGCCTAAAATGTACTCCTCTGAAGCTCTGTTTTCTGAAGCCAATGTCCTAATGATTAACCAAATTTTTATTAAATCTGTAATAAGATATATGTCAAGAAATAAATCCATCTTAACTTTTCCTACTCACAATGTTAACACTAGGGCAAACCGTAGGGGACTTGCTGTTACTCCAAATCCTAAACTCGTAAAATGTAAGAAAAGCCTATTATATGTAATACCTAAAATATTTAATATGCTACCAAATGACATGAGAAATAAAAGTTATAATAAAATAAAGAGCATAATTAACACATGGTTGATCGTTAATAATATAAATTGGTTTTCTAAATAACTTTGGTTTTACACATTATATCCATTTTTTATTTACTTGCTACTCGTTCCTAACCAAAATTAAGAATATGTAACAATAATAATATATCTAAACACAAACTGTTAAAAGATATATATAATTTAGGTTTAGTATAGATATAACTTGTAACTTGATATTCTTACTTTGAATTGTTCTTACTTAGAATGCACTTTTTCTTTCTTTAATACCATTTTCTGTCTATATTTTTATATACCTACTTTAAGTGTGCACGCACAGATTGTATCCATAGTGCACACTATATATACTATTATACTACCATGTTGTATCCCGTTTTTGAATAAAATTTGAATTTGAATTTGAATATTATATACATAGTATTATTATTTTCTTGTTACATACTTGGAACTCAATTGCAGCACATTCAAACATAATTTCCTCTGAAAGATCAACAATATCCCTGCGTTTCTTCCACTTCATATGCTTATCTACGTATATAGCCACTCCTCCATGAGAACCCTCCTCTCTGCAACAGGATGATGCTAGTTTATAACCTGCCAAGCCATATGCTAATAGTTGCGTAGTTGACTTCCAGTGGTCACTGATACATACTGCAAGGCAGTCACTAAGATGATTTACTAAATCTTGCAAAGCATCATGGCTGTTTCCCAAAGACTGAACATTGTGATGTAAAATGCTCATCTTTTTTGTCACCTTATTATGAATAATAAGGCTCACGGCAGATATTCCCAGGATTTCGCCCGTATCATCCGGCCCCCAGCAACGCCTGTCAGACAGTCAAGAACTCCTTTGTCTAGCGCGCTGCATCACTGTGGAACCCACTCCCAGGACATGTCTTTTCCCCTAATTAGAACCTACAACTATTCAAGAACCGTGTCAATCAACTTCTTCGCACACACACACCGTGTGTGCCACTACCATAAAAAATGTAAGCGTTACTAAAACAAATCGTTTATATTTTCTTAGTAGAAGTGATAATATTTGCCAAATCTGTAACCATGTTCAAGTGCAAAGACAAAGCTCGATATACAATACCCTGTGAGGAGAATAAAAATAGGTAACTGTAAATCATTAAAAGAAAATGGCACTTGAGGTTCTTCATAAATAACTGTTTTTGAATATCTTTTTTCTAAGACCAAAGCGTCAAAATAATCCATCTCCCATTTTTTTATGACACCCATTTGACAGTAATGAAGCAGTAAATTATTTATAGTTGACAAAATTGGTAATCCTTTAGAAACGATATAGGCAATATAATGAGATTGGACACATTCCTTAACAATATGTAGCATAGGAATACCAAATTGATCAGTAAAAAACAGCTCGATCGATATCTCTGCATCTCTGTGTCTCTCCACGGCAGCAATTGATCGATTATTTGCCGCAATATACATTGAAGTATAGTTATTATTTAGACGAATAATTTTTTTCCTTAATCGTTCATGTATTTCTGGATATAAGGCAAAAAGTTCTCTCTGATGGGTATTAATACTAAGGCCGGATTTTTCTAATTCTTCCAGTGTTTCAATTTCAGGATAATAATAAGAATGTGTTAGGAATTTGAACATACCACCACTAAAAGATGAACCCACTACAGTAGCAAATATTAGACAGCTAGTACAAAATATTTTATCACTGAGTGCATATGGGAGATTATGGATTGAGTGTGATACTACTAGGCCTATAACATCCAACCATGTCCTATTTTTAGAAGCAGAAATGCAATTAAAGGTAAGTCCTATTGCAATAAAAAAGAAAATTAAATACCACACTGCCGAAGAAAAGCATTTTTTAATAGCCTGCCACTGAGCTATTTTAAGTGACTTAGGAACTAATACACAGACTTTATCCCAATAAAATGGAAATGTATATTCAAAATTTGTCGTGTTATAGTACACAATAAATCTACCGTTCCCAGAAAAAGATGCGTTTTTGTCAATAATCCGTTGGATTGCACCGTTAGCCAAACCATCAGAACTTACATTGCCAAAATCACTTTTAGTCCTGCTAAGGCTAACATTTACAGTAAAATTTATATCGTTTGCTAAGTTATGTACTATTACGGGATCATAGCTATCCAATCCTATAACTTTCTTAACATTCTTATGCATCCTACATCCAGTGAGTGCCCTTGGAACATATTTAATGGCAGACAGTCTCCTCTCAAACATATCAATGGTGAGAGGGTATCCATTTAGGTTTTCAGCTGTATTGTAAAGGTTAAGAACTTCTTTGAGTACTAACCTTATTTTAAATGCCTTGCCAGTGCCAAATTCATTGTTGTTTTTACGCTCGAAAGGTTGAAAAGTGTGTATTATAGAAGAATATTCCGAGTAGGGTGCAGAAACAATAATATTTAAAATTTGTGCTTTTTTCCATAAATTTTCTAATATATCTATCACATTTTTTATATAGTCTTGAGTAGGTGAAGAAACAATCAATAAGTGCAGTGACCGCGATCGGTCAGGAAAAACAGTCCAGTTTCTTTGGCTCAAATATGCCAAAAATATATCTTCGTTTTCTACTATGGCAATATTTCCTTGTGACAAATCCACTGTACGGAAAAAATGTTTCTTCTTTAATTCTATATCATTATAATATATCATGGAATCGTATTTAATTTTCACTTGATTTTTGCAGGAGACGAGTTGTGAAGGAGCGTTTTCTAATCTTACAGTTTCTCTTTCAATTACTACATTTGTCAATCTTCCAGTATTTCGTACCATATTTTTAACAAAAGGCTGGAAATCAACTTGTCCTGGATATTGTATAACTTTAATACGAAGTAAATTTGTATACATGAAATACTTTTGATATAGTTGTGAAACTATCGGGCTTATAGAGTTTTCGTTAGAAAAATATTTTAGCTTGGCGGATGATTTCTCAAATAAAAAGTAATTTACACAAAATAAAACTAGACATTTTTCTATACCCTTCATCTCTAATTCTAATCGTCTTTTGAAGCTTATTTATTACTCCAAAGTAAATTTATTTTTTATGAACTACTGGCAGTTAATAGCAAGATGTTTATTTCATTTTATATATAAAGCCTTTATTTTTAGTTCCAGAGCAAATATTCACTTTAGTAGCGGCTAGCTGGTAAGTAAATATGTGAAAAGAATAAATACATAAATCAAAACAGTTTATTTACAAATGCGCGACCGCACATCTTGTTATATTTTTCGCAAATACTTTTATTAATCCTAGAACGCTAATATGATTTTTATGGGCGTTAAGACATATCGTAATTATTTTTTATGGCAGTGGCACGCTCATCAAAGGGGGATCATATGGCACTCGAGCGGTGTGTGTGCGAAGATGTTGATTGACACGGTTCTTGAATAGTTGTAGATGTCCTGGAAGTGAGTTTCACAGTGTTGCAGTGCGTCAGACAAAGGAGTCCTTGAAAAGTGACTATCTAGGTGTTTCCAGTTGTAGAAGGCACCCGTTCTGTCACGACTGTCTGACAGACGTTGCTGGGGGCGGGATGATTCGGGTCAAATCCTGGAAACATCTGCCGTGAAAATATCTGTATTTAGGCCACATGTCTGCGGTATTCCAGACTATCCAGATCCTGGGTCAAATCCGGATCGCCGACGAGACACACAGCTCTCTTCTGAATGGAATGGAATATAGCAGCTTTAGGGTGTGCTTAGGTGCGGCACCCCAGATGTGTCAGCAATATTCTGAGTACGGTCTTATTTGCGCTTTGTAGAGCAAGAGCAGCTGCTGCGGTGTATACAGTTTTTTGTTGCGAAATAGCGCACCAAGCTTTTGGGAGGCTGATTTTGCGGTGTTAGCAACGTGATCATGCCAGGAGATATTGCTGTTGACCGAGACACACAGTAGTCCGATTGATGAGGAAGAAGGAATGGTTGATCCTGCCATAATGATGTCAGGGCTCGCCGTAATGCCTTTCTTGGTAAACGTGGCTGCTTGTATTTTGCTGCATTGAACTGGACCAAATTCCTGTCGTCCCAGGTTCGAACTCTCTCCAGATCTTGTCTGTTCCTGTCTGCGGTTGTATGTCTCAGTCGCTTGTAAAGGTTTTTCTGATCTAAATTGGGAGACAAGGGTACTGTCATCTGCAAAGCTGTAAACAGGATTATTAGTTTCGGTCAGCAGATCATTAATATAGCTGAGGAACAGGGTTGGTGAAAGTATTGAGCCCTGAGGCACTCTCGCATTAATGGTGAAGGTGTCCACCAGAAATTCCTGGAGCCACTGGGGTTTTGCAAAAGTTTATTCATGGTTCTTTGATTGTGTTTGTTATTAGTTTCGTCAATCACACGTTGGCATTCGTTTCTCGCCTTGGTAAAATAATTGCGACCTTCAGTGGTGTGATTTTGCATCCAGTACGTGTATGCTTATTGTTTCCTATCTACGGTTCTTTCGCATCTTCTGTCGAATCAGGGCTATCCTTTTGACGGTTACTTGATGGAGTTTGGGATTTATGCTTCCATTCCTGAGGAGATTACTTGCGTAATCCCTCCGCAACAGACTGGCGGGTCGTCAGTGCCCAAGCAGACGTCGAGCCAAGGAAAATCTGGGCAGAAATCTCTTAGATCCTCCCAGTTTGCGCAATTGTTTTGCCAGATTTTACGAGGCAATGTTGAATCCTTCTGTAGGAGTGGCAGTTCACAAACCGATGTAATAGATTTATGGTCGGAAGTACCTAATGGCGGACCAACTGTAATTATGTACTGGTCAGGATTTGTGGACGGGGAGTTTACCTCCGGAATATTTTTATCCTGGTAACGCCATCATGTCCATATATTCTTACTGTGAAACCCGGAACCATCGCGCGGAAGCTGAACGTGATTCGGAAAAACCACTTAGCGCTTCCTAGTCCTCGTGGGATGGTCCCCCACCGGACGATGCGAATAGGCTTATGCATCTACCAGCTAGGGCCGCTTCCAGTGGAGGCATCGGCCTCAGACTTATTCCTTTAGTGGTCCCTAGTCTGAAAGAGAGTGCGAATAGGGTTTGTTAGGTCACTCCCCAGTGCAGCTCCAGACTTTGACTTACCGTTGCCCAGACCACATTACAGGGCTTCAGAGTTGCGCGCGCATCATATTGTAGATTTGTATTTTTACATTTTAACTTCACGCATGGCCTTTTGTTCGCTTCGCTTGCTGCGGGGCGCAAGCAAGCAAAACTAACTTAAATTAAAAAAAAGAAACACACATGTTTGAAACAATTAAAAAAACATCGACGTGAATCGAACCCGGGCCGCCGTATCACAAACGCATCGTCCAATCACTGAGCTACGAGACCACTTAAAAGCAATTCGCTAGACCATAAAGATATGGTCATTGTCAACAAAGTAATGCGCATGCAACTCTGAAGCCCTGTGATGTAGTCCGGGAAACGTCTGCTCCGACTTTGTACTTTGGTCTTCTCCCGCCTGGAGGAGGATGATGGGATTTGATGGACCACATCCCATGCCAACTCGGAATATCGGGGGAGTAACTCCCCGTCATCAAATTGCTTTTAACAGTTTGACGTTCCTGCCTATTAATACAATGCAGACCCCCCTTGTCGAAAACTATCATTGATCAGCTCCAGACTTTGTACTTCGGTGTTCTCCACCCTGGAGGATGATGATGGGGTTTGATGGGCCACATCCCGTGACAACTTGGAATGGCGGGGGCATCACTTACCGTAATCAAACTACTCTACTACAGAAAAAAAAATACGTGGCCAAGATTTATTTACAAAAATATGTAAAAATAAGATCAACTATACATATAAAGATTTTCTTCGTGTTTAGCGCAGATCACGTGTTTACAATGATTGCAATAATTTGTTGTCGAAGACAACTTGAACAATTAAAACATATGTTGCATCTTCTTTTCAAAGGTTGAGAATTATCGTCGGTTTGTGAAATATTCAAAATTTTACAAATATCTATGTGAATGGACCGCCCCAAATTCAGGATTGGCAGTTGGTGACTAATCCAGGGCTCAGCAAGACTCTTGCCAAGTTCTATCATAAAACTATGTCAAGAAATTGATTTGTCGTTAACTCTGCATTTATTATAACATTATATATCAAAAGAGTTGATTTACAAAGAAAAAACGCATAAAGGCCACCTGCGTGTTTTTCGGTTCAAAGTGATATTGCTGCACAGCTTATCAAATATGTCTCTATATTTAGTTTTATATAAATCTGGTTTTTTGCTGAAATGTTTACATTTTCGTGGAGGGTGGAAAGTAATAATACAAATTAGTTTTGCATCAGCATATAAGACACCAAAGTTTTCTGTTTATCGAAACAAAACATTGAAGTTTTGTGCTTTCTATGTTTCGATTGTAACAACTCCTAGGGGATTTCGTTTCACACAGGAAGAACTGAAGTAAACCAGTCTTTCATGGTAATATTTTTGTTACTACCATGGACCGATTTTGTCAGGTGCTTGACATAATAATTGGCTTATGGTAGCCCAGACGTGTTAGTTTTTTCCTAAGTAGAATTGTGCGTTAACCACATTTATTTCGAGGACGAGTCACATACCATGACGATTTGTATGCTATATTTTGACAACCTGCTAGGAGTGTACATCCTAAATGAGCACCTCCATCTGAAACCAAGAAGTTCTGTATATTTCGTAGGTGTGTAGTAATTTTTGCAAGCTTTCGCAAGAACCTCGCATATTTGTTTATTTGTAGCAAGAGGGTCACGATGTTTTCTTTCATCCTAGGTGGATTAATCATTAAACTTGATACAATTTGGTAAAAATGCAAATCTATCGCAACTTATGCATACTCGATGAAAATCTCCAGATATGATGGGATTAAACATTTCTTTGCAATTAAGGTGGTTGTCTTTCTTCTCAGCTGAAACCATCGAAACAATTCATCTTATTCCAGTTTTAACGCAGTTGCTGAACCTGTTTCTCGGTTTTTAGACTACTTATCAGTTCCTTCATTTGTATGAGTAAAAATAATACCGTCAATCGAGGTGACTTGATACATTTTGATGCATTGCATTTTTAATATGTGATATTTAGATCAACCCTCGTAAACAGTTCATTTGTCCTTGATAGTCACGAGGAACTATGTGTGAGTGATTCCTACTCTTTTTGGCGCCACAAAACTAAAACACGTGCCTCACTTTAGTACCGGTTTAAATCAAAGCAAAACAACGTCATGTTTCTGGTTATCCGTAAACTTTCATGTGTAGCTACGGTCCTATACGTTTGATTTTCATGAAATTTGGTGATAAGTTAGCTGATACATTAGTTAGCAATATTACAAAGTTTCAAAATTAAAAAACAAAAATTGTTACTTTGAAAAAAACATATTTTGTTTTAGGATGTGCTGACTTGATACACATGTAAAATGCCAAGAAAATACAAAAAGGTTCTTATGACACGCAGATACGCACCGTATTCAATAGAAAATTTGAATATGGCGTTGAAAGATATTAGAAACGGGAAGTTAAATTTACGGGGAGCTAGTGAAAACGACAGTGTTGACAAAACGAAAATACATCGCTGTTTCGATGGGGAAAATCAAAAGAAATATGGAAGACAAGCGGCGCTCTCTATAGAAGAGGAAACCTTTCTCGCAGATAAACTTATCACTGCAAGTGAGTGGGGGTTGCCTATGATATCAATTTGTAAAAAATTACCTAGACACACAAAGACGAAAGGTAGAAGTCTGTACTGAAAATAATCCTGGATGCACGGTTACTTAAGCCTAAATGGCCAAATATTAACAGTCAGAATAACCGAAAACAGCAAGCGCTGTTGCGCAGCAGTTTCGCCGCAAATT
The DNA here is from genome assembly GCA_016904865.1 of Pissodes strobi. Lineage (NCBI taxonomy): Eukaryota > Metazoa > Arthropoda > Insecta > Coleoptera > Curculionidae > Pissodes > Pissodes strobi. Next base: position 158,926 of record MU183662.1, on the reverse strand, counting down.
GTCAATGAATATTTCGATAATTTAGAGATTTCGTTGTTAAATATAAAACCAGGCTCAATAATAATTAACTACGATGAGACCAATTTGGCTGATGACCCTGAAAAAGGACGCAAGCATCCAGAAATTTTTTTAACTTCTTCTAACACTTCTACATCAAAAATGATGGCGTGTCCTGGAAATGGTACTCTTTTACCATCATCCGTAATATATCGTTCTACTTAATTGTGGGACATATGGACGGCTGGTGGTCTAAAAGGAGTGCGATATGGCAACACAAAATCAGGTTAGATAGATCAGAAAACTTTTGATAAACGGTTTTCTACGATAGCTATGCCCTATCTGAAGAGACAAGGCTCATCACGAGCCTTAATTGACGACAATAATTTATCGTCGCACCTTTCTGCTCATGTAATTGCTGAATGATGTTCGTTTTACTTTTTACCCAAAAATTCATCTCGCATAGCAGGGCTCCTAGATGTTGCCTATTCTAGGTCATCCTAAAGACAATGGGGCTATGTATTGATGGAGTGAAAACTGCAATAGAGAAACAGTGCCAAAACACAGATTTCTATCTATGCTTAAAAAACTGTTAAGCAAAATAGAAGCAAACACTGCCGAAGAAATTTAAAACGTGTGGAATAATTCCTATGGACAGGATAAAAGTTTTGGATCAAATTCCGGAAGACACTACAAAATAGAAGAGACTGAAATTAATCAGCACAATACGGAAAACCCTTTAATTGATATTTAAAATCAGGTAAGATATAGCAATGACGAACCTAAGAAAAATCCACAGAAAAAGAAAAATTTAATAGTGCAAGGAGGAAAAAGCGTTCTCAATATAGATTCGGATTTAGATTTTGCTCCGACCACAGTAAAAAGGATGATTCAATTGAAAATGCCGATAAGAGTAATTTATTATAAGATGAATCAGACGAACCTCTTATATTTTCAGAATTTGAAAACACCCAGAAGGATTGTAATAGATTCGAAGTTGATTATAATGATATTAAAAAGAAGGTTTTTTGCTTATTGAGATGCAAGCTAGTTCTGTGAAAAGACAAGCAAATCGGTTTGTTGCTCAGGTCTTCAGTGTCTTCATCCACTGATGCTCACAAGGCGGTCAGAGTATAAGTTTTTAAGCCCTCCAAAGTCTCGAAAGATACATTTACGTGGCCTGATGTTAAAGACTCAAGTTTAGTTTACCCTTTCGAAGTGACGTCAACGTCAATTTTTCATAAGTTTTTCATAAATAAGCCTTTTAATGTATTTTTTTTAATTAAACCTTTTTTAAAAAACTATTATCAAGTTATCCATTAAAGCTTGTGAAATGATATTTATAAAGAATTAAACACGTGTATCAGGTCACGCCGACCCACGCCCACGGGGGCTATTTTTATTCTCTTACAGAAACCAAAAATTCATAATATTGTGTCACTTTGAATTTCATATTTCCTTTCCAAAAATACAAGCAATTTAATTTCAAAAATGTCTCAAGTCACCCCAATTGCATCTGAAAAAAAAATTTAAAAATGATCTCTTATTGATGCATGCACAGTCGCGAGCCTTACCGTTTTTCCGTGCTATAAAATGAAGAATATTTCAAACAGCTGTTTTTTTGAGGAAGCTGATGATTCAATAGACCACTTGTGGATTTTTTTGCCATATCTGGAGTGACAATAGTGGATATATCCTACTGACATACTGGTCTTTATATGGTCTTTTTGGTAACGGGTCATTATCATCAGATGCACTGTTATCTGCTTCTTCTTGCATAGGAGCAGCATTTGCCCAGGACACGCTGGGATAGAAGGCAACGAAAAAGCAGACCAATTGTCGAATGTAGCAGCTCAAACTCCGCTTTAATGACCTCTTTTCTGTGGCGTAGAAATGCACACCTACAAGCAAGAGTTCATAAAAGAAGAGCAAATCAAATGGATCAGCCTATGGGAACGTCTTTCAGGGTTAAGGCAATTAAATATGTTTCTAGGGCCCCCTCACTCAGGAAGATCAAAATACCTTATAACACTGAGTAAGAACAATCTCCGCATCCTCACCGGCTTTCTTACGGGTCAGTTCCCATTGAGAAGGCACTTGGGGAGATTAAAAATTGAAAACGAGGACAGTTGCCGGCGCTGTGAGGAGGGGGAAGGAAATCCCGGAACACCTTCTCACGGAGTGCGAGGCGGTCGTGTACAGGTGAATGGCCTGCTTCGGGGGCTGCTTCTTCGAGCAGGAGGAACTTTCATTCATAGAACTATCCAGAATACTTGCTTTTATCAAAGTACTGAAGCTAGATGAGGTATTCTTATTGATCCAAGGAAGTACCAAAGAAGGGTGATACAATAGATCTATACAGGTTGCACCTGATATTATCCACTCATATTTTGCCTAAATAACCTTAGAAAAATAGTCCATCATCACATGCATTAGGTTAGACGTGACACAATCAACCGATCTACCGAACTTAATGAATTTAAACAAAATCTGTGGAGCGTTGTCAATTTCACAACACTTAGTATTTCAGATTTGAATAGTGTTTTGTGTGGTTGCTTTTTACTTGGCGCCGAATAAATTATTTGCAAACTGATGGTAGGCTTATTGTTTTCCAATACTTTGTGTTAAAAAAAACACAGTCGTTTCAAGAAAATATGATACATAATCAATTTCTGATTTCTATCTTTTATTTAATTATCAACAAACAATTAAAACAGAACTGCATAAAACAAAATAACCGCAAAAAACAATCGGGGACAAGAATTCACCAGATCAATGCTCGGTAATCTACATTGCGAAAAAAGGTCAGGTGTATGAGTGAACGACACAGTGTCAATATTATATCGTGGACTGATAAATAATCGACCTTCATTTTAAAATAACTTTATACCTAACTTATCAGTGAAACCACTAAATGAAAATGTAAATAATTATTATTAGCATAAATATTTAGTACCACTGCGTTTTAAAACAGCGAAAAGAAAGTTTTTTTAATAAACCATTTGTCTGTAACCTAAAAATGCGCTTATATGATAAGTCTAAAATATACAAAAAGTCATTAAGTTAACAAGGCCAAAACATGAGTTCAAAAAAAAATAATTTAATGTGATTTGTTCTTTTTCACTGACTAACTTGTCTAATTTCAGCATCAAACTCTTCACAACACTGCTCCTTCGTAAGACACCGTGGGGTCACATATATAACTATAGACATATTTTATATAAAGCACCAAATTCTGCTGCTTTTTTTCGTGTACATCTAAGTTTACATGTTAGCCAGATACCCCTACAAAGTTCGTTGATATTTGAATTGGCCGTCTCTCAACTATGACCTAGTGTGTGTGGGGGTCTGCCAGACCAACAGGTATCTTTGACGTTACTTTTCTGCCATTAACATTTTGAATATTTTTGTTTATTCGGTTATACTTTAGTTCAAAAATTACGAACCCAGCAGATCTTATGATACCAGGCGAAGCTTGAGGAAGAAATTAATAGATTTGTTTTAGAAGCGGAAAGCGAAGGAGGCAATGTTTTTCTCACAATGACACAGCTGACGATTCCGATTATTTGGAAGAACAGGTGAAATCAGAAATTGAGCGGAGTGATAACGACATGCAGGATGAATAACCATCTAACAGTGGCAATGTAGCTCTTAAAAGGAAAGGGGGCTGCAAATGGAGGTATAAACGACTTCAAAGTAGAGGAAGGCTTGCAATGCGACCCATTGTGTTTATTATGCAAGTTCTAAAGGAGATGCCCGCAGCTTGAAAACTCCATTTGAAGCTTGGTCACTTCTACTTGATCAAAATATTTTGAGTAAAGTTGTTCTCCATACGAACGAGCAAATTGCAAGAAAGAAAGGCGTATTGAATAATTTACAGTCCTACAACCGTGATATGGAGTTAATTGAAATCCATGCCTTGTTTGGACTTCTCTATTTATCTGGAGTTAGAAAGGATGATCAAATACGAGCACTGATGAATTGTGGCCACATAAATATAGAATGTTTTCGTTCAGGGCAGACAAAGAAACCAGCAAGAGCGGTTAGCCAATAATAAACTGGCTCCTGCTAGGTAAATATGGGACTGTTGAAAGTGCTATACCCTCCGCGTTCCCGTTACTCAATAGATGAGCTTATATTGATGGGGTTTAGAGGTAGGTGCTCATTTTGAATGTTCCCAGCATCCAAACGAGATAAACACGGGATCAAAGTTGTTTTGATGAACAATTTCAGAACTTGGCATTTAATAAATGTAATCCCGTATGTTGGGAAACTATTAGAGGCGATGCACGAGACAAATAGAAATATCTTCGTAGATAACTGGTTCTCTTCGGTGGATCTCTTTAATAAGATGCTCACTGAACATTATATCACTATGATAGGAACACTCAGAAAAAATAAAAAGCAAATCCCGTCTACTTTTCCCAACGCAAAAGATGTAAGAACATCAAAGTTTTGATTTGATAACAATAGTACATTTGTTACATTTGTTCCTAGGAAAGGTATAATTGTACCTTTCTTTATCCAATAATATGGATAACGGGACAAAGTACAATAACTAGATATCTGATAAGCTTTGACATCGATACACTGCAGGTGTGGCCAATGAATTTTTTTGCAGTATAATGGACCATTGTGTATAAACTGTTCAGTGTTCTTTAATTTAGCTAATAGGGACAATGTGATGGATAGAAGACAATTTTTGTATGAACTCTCATTTCAACTAATAGAACAATTATTGCGAGTAAGTAAATCTATTAAGAAATACATTAGAGACATATTGTGTTCCCAAAAATATAGAACTCTGACCTCAGAGTGTGTGCAAATTTATCGGAGTCAAATGCAAGTTAAAGTAATATTAGTCAACTGCCAAAAAAGGTTATTTAACTGTTATATTTGCGATACATTTTATATCTATTTCTTCTGAATTTCTGAAGCCACAGAATGAAGTAAGCATTCCAAAGTATTTTTCTTGCGCTCATGTGCATCAAGTATTTGGCTTCCATTCAAATCGGATAAATATTTTTGGCAAAGTTGAATAACGTGGTATTTCTTCCTTAAAGACTTAAATTTAATTCTGGGCAAGGATAACAAGCTATTCCTTCAATATATACCAGGACACACTGGGCATCGAAAAAGCAGACCAATTGACAAAAGTAGGAGCACAAACTCCGCTTTTAGGACCGGAACCTTTCTGTTGCATAGGGATGCACACCTACAAGGAAGAATTCAGGAAAAAATAGCAAACCAAATGGATCAGTCTACGGGAACGCCTTCCAGGGTTAAGGCAATCGAAGAAATTTCTAGGGCCCACTCACTCAGGAAGATAAAAAAAAACCTACTCACGGAGTGCGAGGCATCCGCGAAGAGGACAATGGCGTGCTTCGGGTGCTGCATCGTCGGAGGAGCAGATTCCATAGAACCATCCAGACTACCTGCTTTTATCAAGGCATTGAATCTGGTTGAGTTGCTCTAATTGAGAATCACATCAACGGAATCACAAAGGAATAGATCTATACAGGTCGCAGTGTACTAATAATACCCGCCAACCTCATTCATTTATTGAAATTTAATTATGTGATAAATGAGAAAATGTCTGATGAGAGATTATTCATTCATTATTATGAAGACGTCTACTTTTTTTAATAGGAAAAAACTGAATGTATGCCAGTCGTGGCTCATGTAGCACCATCGGAAAAATTTACTTTGATGTCTCTAACGTCCGCTTTCTCTTAAGTTGAGACCGTGAGCCGCCACTACTTACAATAGTACAGTATAGACCTTCATCCTGTTAATACATTTATTCGACTTTATTAAGCGCTAGTTCTTTTATAGTATACAAAACTTAACCTAATATTTTAGATACTATGAAAAGATCCTAAATATTTATCGTTTAATTCGGATGACTTCCTATAGACCTGCAACATAGTATCTTAAAGGGTTTGCCCGCTAAGTTCTGGAGCCTGACCATCACATCAGACGTAAGTAACCCTATTATGCCATTTGCAGTACGTTTATTAATATTGACTGTAGGTTAAATCGTAATGACTAAAGTTCTAAAGTTCTCAGGACCTCTCAGGTGGAGATTTGGAATGTACTCTCGATAGTTTGTGTTATTTAACTGATCATATACATTTAAATAGCACATATAGTTTTCTATATTTGCAAAAAATATAATATGAAATGGTATTTGCATTAAAAAAGTATATAATATATCTTCTTCAAATTGAACCCTATCTAATATTCTAGACATTAATTAATTTTCATATTATGTGCAAGCATGCAAATTCAGACAATAAATGAATTATAAAAATAAACGAAAGACTATGTGCCTGTTTAGAATTTAGTACGCTTGCTCATGCACTAAATAAGTAAATAAGAGTGAAATTAAAACATTATCCATTATTTTTTCGTTCACCTCGAAATAACAGGATAATTGTTTACGAAGATAAAGCTCTGATAAAAAGGTTTGTTTTCAATTTGATTTGGGGTCAGAATTTTAAATGAAGATTTCTATTCCATTGTAACCTTAGTAGTTTCATGCAGGGTTAATATAGGGTAGCTGAAAAAGTGTAGATTTAACGAAAATTGTTAGGGTTTTAAGACTCAGATTATTTGTAATTTGTACATGTCGTAGGAAGAAACTGATGTTGGGTGGGTAACTTTATTTCAGGCATCATTCCTCTTGATCCCATTAATTTCTTAGTGTAAATATATTTTTCTACTTTGTGTTCGTATTAAAACTATTACGAATCCCATTTGCATTTTCATCATCTATTTTTTTATACAAAACGTTAGTAACATACGTTTTGATGTATGACCATTTCTCTTTCACATTATATACCAGACATATGATTATGTGATTTTATGTAACGAAAATTGCAGATAGAGCAAAGCCATTATTTCCAAATATTAATTTTTTAACCATTAAAATGCAAAAGTCTTAAGCTAGATGAGTGCGCTAAAATGGTATTTTTTATAAAAAAAAATTAATGTACTTGTGAACCGGATACCTGAAGTGAAACGGAGAATAGCCTACAGGCCTGCATTAAGTCCTGGACGCATAACTCTCTCCTTCTATCTTTACCAAACGCTATATCTTTCTGCCTAGTTTCTTTCATCTTGTCATATTACTGTATAACTCTCTCCTTCTTTATTTTATCAACGCTATATCTCCTTCTCTACTTTCGATGGCCTCGCGCCGTGTCATACGTTTCGTAGTGTTTTTGCAATATCAATTATTTCGTAACGTTTTCGTAATGCGTTCACCAGCTTACTCTCCAGATACAGCGCGCGTAGGAAAGTTCCACTAAAAAGAATATTTTAAAAAAATCAAAATAACTTTTATTCATGTCTATGCAGCGTACTGACTCTCCTAACTGATGTCCTGTATAGGAACTGCATATATTAAGCCGCATAGGTCAAGCTACTGAACCTCCTCGCCTTATTTCAAGAAGAACTAATATGGATATTGTCTCAAGATCTTTCTAAAGTGGGGAATAGCCCAGAAACCTGGAATCGGAGAATAACCTGCTGGCCTCCGCAGTGTATTGGGTATACGACACATAACTCTCTGCCTCCATATTTTACCACATGCATTCTGTTAAATAATAAAATAATATTTGCATTTTATTAGATTCGCTGACACGAACATACTATACATTAAATCCCCAGCGTCTCACATTTTATAACGTTCACCTCGTTGTATCACGCATTTTGAAAGTTTCCGTAACGCGTTTACCAGGTTAGTCGCCAGGTATTAAAATAAAAAAATTATATGCCTCACCTTTATAAGCACACAACTGAAGTGAAACTTCTAAAAGAAATATTAGACATTGAGTTTTCATTTTTATTAAGCATTTTTTCCTTAACTTTTGCCCCCGGCTTCGACACTTTCCTTATTTTTTTTCAATTTTATTTTTACATAAAGCATTTTTTCCCCTCCATTTTTGCAATTTACCTATTTTTTTCGCCGAAAACCTAGTTTCTCTAACTTTTTTTTATTTCTTTTATTTCGTTTTATAATTCTTCTACTAACTTTCCGAACAATTAATTAAATTTTTTTAAATGTTTTACTATTTTTCCCAAAGTTTTTGGTTATCCGGGATATATGCCCGCGCCCCACTGACGAAACCGTGACACGGGGTCATCGCTTATCAAATTTTCGATCCGAGGGCGAGGCTCCTTTGCAGAGTTGTCGGCAAAAAACGTTTTTTTCCCAAAAATCACCCGTTAAATTAACGCCTCTGTCCCCCCATATGATCAAAGGTAGCCCCCATGAGGCGCACCTACCATAAAAATTTCGACCCCGTAGCTCTTTCCGTTCTCCCGAAATTAATTATTTTAGTTTTCCCTCCTCCCCCTCTCCTGGTTGAACGGGGGAGGGGGGTACAGGGTGCAGATTTCGTCCATAACCCTCATTTTACCCCGGCTATATGTCCTGAAAATTTCAGCCCTCTAGCTATAGTGGAACATGCTTCATTAAAGTTTTTCACTTTGATTTCTGTTCATTTGATTTTCATTTTTTCGGACTTACCCTTGCTAAATAAGTTTCACTTAAAATAGTACTCTAATAAACTGTTATTCGACTTTTTTGCAAGACGTGTTCGGTCTTGACTCAGAACATATAAATAGGAAGACTGGCGATACTGATAAATTAATACTAATGATTAAATCAAAGGCAGAACTTTATAATGCTTTATTGAAATTAGACCTAATGTATGTATATTTCCATCTTAGTTTCGGGTTTTTTACGATGACCAGTTATGGAGCACCTTTGTCCTGAAAATTAAACGAAGAATGAGAAAAGTCACTAGGGCAATAAGTCAGATTTGTGATTAAATTTGGTAATTTATAGTATACGTGTATTATAGAATTTAGCTTAAATAATCAAACAAATTGTCATTCCTATTGGCCTAAACTATTTTTATTCAAATGGTAAAGGCCTTAATACAATACTCTACATAATATCACCGAACATTAACTATACGATAAGAAGAACCACTCAACCGCGGCAGCTTTGATGTGCGTGCTCAGCGAGCGCTACAAGTAGTTTTTTGCTTGGTTGCTTGGTAACGATTGGCAGACTCTCGCCGCACACAGGTCGAATTTCAATAAAAGCTTGCCAGAAACAGTATTTTCGTTTGCAGTATTTTAAATCAAATTTATGATGAAGTTATTTACACTCTAATTGGTTTTGAAAAAACAATTGACATCTTGAATTGTTTGCAGCGCCCTGTCAAACATACGTTATGGTTTTTTATTGGCGCTTTTATTTTCGCCATATAAATATCTTGGTAAAGTTGTTTTTATTAGTTATTGATAACAATACTCAAGGGATGTAATAACTAACATTTAAAAGATATTAATTTTTCTGCTTATTGCATAGCGCGGTGACTTAAAATGTAATAGATTCATGTATTTATCAAATCAAAATTACAAATTCATAATATAATACCAATGTTGTTAATGATTTCACCATATTTCCGCCTACAAATATACTATAATATGTACATTACGATTCTGACAAAGGAGATCAAGAAGAAAATCTTGCTCGTATTTGCTCCATTTGTTATATTTAATTACATTTTAGCGTTTGGGGTGATTTTAAAATTAGTTAAAGGGTTCGTGTAATGTTTTTACTGTATATTTAATAAAGTACTTATTTTATCATTGCATAAATTTGTACAAATTCCGAAAAATTACCTAATTTACATGTAATATTCCGATTTGGCCAGTGTAAAATATTTTTAAATTTTATTTTATTAATTCTAAATTTATTGATTTGATTTACTGTCAATATTAGCTTAAAATTGACGCATTTAATAATGTAAATTAATTTTATTCTAAATATAGGTTAACGAGATATTTGTATTAGCTTTTATAACACTATTGAGGCTTTGAGTAACTATTTTGATCATCCCTTTCTCTTATGTAGCCCTAAGGCACTTTGTACCTATATTTATTTTAGTTGATAAGCAAACCACAGATCGCTTAGGTTTGATCAAGTCACTAAAATAGGATATTATGTTATTAGAATAACTGTACTTAGCTTGATTTGTATTATATTATCGTAGAACAGCCAGCAAACCTTTCTATATTTTTAAGAATTATGTTAATAAAGCCTACTGTAAAGTCTCATTAGATCCGTAAAATTCATATTTTATTTTCAGTTTGAATATTTCATAAAGTTTTGGGACCCCCGGTTGCTTAATTCCAATCACCGACAGATCATTTCTGAGATGTTCGCAATATTCGGTTGGTTCTGCTGGCAGTATTGGGTAGTAGGAATGGGCCATTTCCCATTGCTGCTGTCGATTTAAAATTTTTAAAGTTTATCGTTTTGTTGGTGAATATTCTCTAGTATTCTTCTTGAACCATTTAATTTCAGCTCATTAATTGTGGGTCCCGCCGTCATTTTACTGCCATAATGAACGAGAAATAAGTCGTTTATTATCTTAGAATTATTCCTCGTATCGAATCATTTAGCATCTTTCAGCCCCTCCCTTGACCGATGATGATTTCGTTCTTCTAGAAATACCTTTCGGTGAGAAGAGAAGCTTTGTGCTTTAGTGCAGTCATAGTGACTTAACATTTGGTACCGTAATTTTATACTACCCTTCTTTGGGGATATTGTGGGTTTCTATTTGTATTTTGACACGACCGATTTATCGGGATTTAACTACTGCACTAGGTAAGCATTTTCTGTGAAATTAATTTTTTTCTATTGCTGATGACGCACGCGGACGCCGTATTGCTAAAGGCTATTTTCTCTTATTTCTAGAGGCTTTTCGAGCTAATTTACAAGACCGAGACCGTCGAATCTTCAGCAACCCTCATACACGAGCGAGGTAATTATTGCTGCAGTATTTTTCTCTAAATTAACCATTTAGTTGCCTTATCTGTGTTAACCTTTTTTGTGTGCATCGTCCACCATTTGCTTTGCATCCTATGTATATCTACTCCATTTTATCAAATAAGATTTTTTATTTTAATGTGACTATTTTTGATCATATGAGGAAGTTTATATTTTCATTTAGGGTTGAATCATACCTATCTTTTTTTTATTCAAGCTGTCTGTATCTTAGCATTTCTTTTATTTGCTGATGGTCATTGAAAATCCATTGATAATTTTTGGGGGAATTTGTTTTATAAAGAAAATATATTTATGCAAGGGGGGCTATAGTTTTTTTATTGAAGTAAAGGGGCTTTGTCTAATACGTATTGGGTTATTACAGGGTCCTATTTTCGGGCCAATTCTATTACCGGGCTACAAGTCCTATCTCCTGGCGAATTCTATCACCTGGCTACAGATCCTAGCTCCGGGCTACCCTAGAGCCAATCTTATCTCCGGGCTACAGGCTTTCTGCTAGTTTTACCCTTGAAGTCATCGAGTAGCAGTACTTTGGATTTACTACAGGTGCCCGGCGCCTCCACCAGAGGTACGTCCTGCACCCACAACTGAGCTTGATGAATCGGATCTAATGGCCATCGTACAGCAGCAGTATTATTTTCTTTTTTTTGTGTTTAATTACATATTAGCACTATTGTGCCTTGAAAGAGCCATCAAAACCTCAATTATTCATTTATTTTTCTAGTCAATTGATAATCATTTATTTTAATATTTAAATATAAATTTAGTCTTTTCGGCCGAGCGTTTAGATAGATTAATTTGATTTGTTCATTTATTTTTCTGACCGCTTGATATAATCGTTGTTAATTTTCCTTTTTTTAATAGAAATCAAGCATTGACTGTCGAACTTTAAGATAGTTTTGAATAATTTTATTCTTTTTTATTAATTTATCGGGTCAGTTGATTTAATTATTGTGGCCATTTAATTGCTACCTACTATTATTGCTATATTTATAATTAATGCAGCTACTAGCGCACGCATGCATATATGTAATAAGCTTAGGTAAACCAAAGTGATCACTGCGGATTGTAGTGTTTAGCACATTTAGTTGTAAGGCATACAGTACCGAGTGGTAACAACAGCATTGGTCTCTGTACAATCACCATATTGTACCAATTATTAGTTAATTTAATAGTCATTTGACATTCCTTTGTCTTTAACTGTCAATTTTAGTTTAGTATTGTTGCTGTGTTTCAGGAAAAAAAGAACTTAGTAGCAAACAGATTGTTCCTTAAATTTTAGATTGTATTTTCTTTATTAAGTTAAAGTTAGTTTCTTTGTTTGATAAGCATGCCTAGCAACCCCGTGGAACACCAGTTGAGCTTTTTCAGTTTAGTTGGGAAAACTGGTGGCGCTTTACGACCCCACTACCGGAGCCGGGCTTTGTAACACGACTCTCAGGTGCTAAGTTTGTCTTTTTAAATAAAATCTTTAATTGCTGACTCTAGTAGTTGTTGCAGTCTTAAAAATGTATTTCTTCTTTTTTTAACACGATAGTTTGGGAGATTACGGTGATTTTTAATTTTAATGATTGAGATGACTTTTTTTATTTATGAAAAAAACTTGCTCGAGCCACACAAAAACAAATTTTTCATTATTTTTTATTTCTTTGCCTTAGATCGAAGTTATTTAACTATAACGTATAAGCAATTGTTTGAAATACTTCAAAGCTTTCCCGACCAAAGTACTAATTGCATATCTGAATTAATAGGATATCAAGACTTTCCCAAAGAGTTTAGGCCGACTTGCAATACTTTTTACTATAAATATATTTCCAATCAAGTAGAATCAATGAGAGGTTTTTTAAAAAAATAAAAATTGGCTTACGACTGTTGTAAAATTAAAAAAATATATTTTAAAAGGTGAGTGAGTGTAGTGAGCGAGGCAAAAGACGGATAACAAAACCACTCCCAGAAAATTCAACACCACAGGAGTTAACTTATGCCGCTCAAATGAGCTACAGATCATGTGGTAACTTATTCGCATCGAAAGTTCTCAAAATTCTTAGTAACGAACCCGAGCAAGCCAATAGTTTTGAAAACAAAAACAATCAAGATAATTTATATTTAGAGCTTAATACTGATGAAGTATTAGCTCTAATAACTGTAGAAACTCTACAATTATTATTGCCTAAGCATCAGTATAAACTTATCAAAAAAGGCAAGCGGGACAAAAAAATTGCAACTTATATCCTCCGTATAACAAAGTTTCGGAGGCCAAAAAAATTTATCCCAATTAAGCCTGGGCGATTATTGAAAGTAATAATAGATGTTCGATTATTTGTAATAATCGATTATTCTCAATTAATGTATATAATTGCTTAATCGAAATAACCTATTAACTGAAATAATCGATTAATAAAAAATATCGATATAGATTAATCAAAATAATCGATTAATCGATATCATTAGTTAATAAATGATATAATCGATTAATCGAAATAATCGAATAATCGATTTTTTCTGAAATATTGATCGATTAATCGATAATTTCTTAAAAGTTAATCGGATAAACGATTATTTTTGCCCACCCCTAATCCCATATTATTTTGGTAAGTGGAACTAAAGCTGAAATTTCGGTAGAATAATTATTGCATCATACTGGTGCAAGACTGATGTTATTACAAAAAGAGGTAATAAATACTTTGGCTGCTTCAGCAGACAAAATTTATAATTTAGTTTTAATTTGTAAATATAACTTTAATGGTACCTCGGGACAGTGTTGTTGAACAACAGCTGCAGTGATGTTTCTATATTTTTACTAGTTTGGTCCCTATTAAAGTAATTTTGAAAAATACCGATAACTTTGAAATACATGTGTACTCTGTCGTCCAATTAACATTCATTTTGCTGGTGAGACTCCTGAATTAACCGTTGCAAAAAAATGGATCATCAAATTGAAAATCTAAAACCGTTTTTTACAACAAATGAGCCCTTAATTTTCAAAAATAATTTTTTAAAACGGTTTAGGAACATACAAATGATTTTTATACATGATTTTTATCGTTAGTGATAATTGATAACCCCTATATATAAATATAGATGATCCAAAAATTCAACAATAAAGCACCTTTGTCTTAAACACGATATTTTAAACGTGTAATACGTCATATCTTTTATGTCTTATTTCAGGTAAACCTTATTATCGCCAGCTTTACTAGAAATTCGATCAGTGTGCGCTGTATCAAAGGTCGCCTGCCAATATCCTGCTAGCTTTCGCACAGGGAAGGAGGCACATCGTTGACGTGCCGCCGCGGAGAGTGAACCTTCTTATCGTGTGGTTAATGTTCGGTGGTAATATTTAAGGTATGATAAAATTTGCCTCCGGACGCTTATCATCGTCTTACTTATATGGTTTGTTTCTCCAGTTATTATTGTAGTAGTATAGTTCATTTATCGGATAGATCATTCATTGCTCATTTTCAATCTGTTATACCTGATGTTTAAAATTAACTAAGAATCATTTTATTTATTTTAACCGATTGTAACTTTTGTATTAAGGCGTATAAATAGGGTGCAAAATAACAGAGAAAACCCTATACTTTTATTCTCTTGGAAAAATTATAATTTTCATATTGTATAGTTTACTACTATATAACTAATACTTCAAAAAACGTTTCAGTTTTAGAAAAACTAATCTTGAATAGTTATTTAAATATCATAATTTGTTTGCTGTTGTAACATTTGGTTTGTTTAAATATCAAGCGCATTTTTTTTAAAAGTTCCAACTTTTTACTTCTTTAAGCAATTAGTAGTATCTCGAAAAAACAACCGTAGCAACCGTCTCACTAAATGTGTCATTTAAAAAAAAAATTATTTTCAAAACTATTTTTTTGCAAAAAAAATGTATGTGAACAAATTAATTGCCGAATAACAAATTATTGGAATTTATATTTGCTAGAAAAATAATTTTTCTTAAATTTTTTATTGGATTTTTGTTTAATATTTCATTTGAGGGGGATTTCAGTAGTGAATTTGTGTACACTAATATACCACTTCTGAGAGAAATTACCACAAATTACCAGTAATTACCCTCAAATGACAACTCATTTCTTCTGTTACCCCTAATTACCTCAGAAATTACCATTTAATGCCACCTAAGGTACCACCAATTTCCACTAATTACCACTTCAATTACTACTGAAATTCCCACTAAATACCACGAATTAAAGTTAGTTTCAAATTATGCACTTGATTTAAAACTAAATAGCATGTTGCTACGTAGCTATATAATAAACCGACGCGACGACCTTCTCGATGCAAATATCTAACTGCACACCCAGAAATCCCCTCCTAAAGTATTCGAAACGAAAGAGATTATCCACCTACGAAATTTACATTTTTCGATTTTTTTTAAATATTTTGGTTTTTATCTCGAACACAGTTAAAGTAATCCATTTACATATTACAATCATAAAAATAAAATGTTCAAAATCATATACAGGGTGGCAAAACAATTATATTGAAAAAATTGTCCATTTTCAAAATATTTGTGTACAGAAAAATCGTGCGACCTTCTCCATGGAAATATCGACCTGGGCACTTCCAAAAACCACCTCCTAAAGTATTCGAAGCGAAAAAGATCATGAAATTCACCTACGAAATTTCAATTCTTCGAATATTCTTGTTTAAAAAATGTTTTCGTTTTTATTTCGGAAAAGGATTCATTTACATGTTACCATCATAGAAATAAAATTTTCGAAAACGTACCGAAACAGAGTGCTAAAAAAATTTTTTTTAAAAATTTCTCCTTTTTTCCAAATATTTCAGTACAGAAAAATAGTACGACCTTTTCGATGTAAAAATTGAACTCGGCACACCCTAGAACCCCATCCCAAAATATTGGAAACGAAAAAGATCATCCGTCTAAGAAATTAAAATTTTTCGAAATTTTGTATAATTTTTTTTTGTTTTTATATCGGAAACGGTTGAGGGGATTCTAAATAAATGTTATCATAATAAAAATTAAATTTTCATAATCATATACAGGCTGATAAAAATTATAGGACCTTCTCGATGCAAAAATCATAGCACACCCAAAAACTACCTCCTAAAGTATTTGAAACGAAAAAGATGATCCATCTACGAAATTCCCCATGTAGAAAAATGCTCAATTTTGAGACGAGAATGATATTTAATCAAATACCTGCTTTATTTGAAATCCTGTCGAATAATATCATAAAAGCCTTTCGGTCGACCATGAGAGGCCGCAAATACTGACCGATTTAAGATATCTCTGAGAAAATATAAAAGTCACGTTTAATCATTTAAAAAAATAAATAAATACCGTATGATCGAACGGAATATGGAACTTTAAAGTACCTCAATAAAGCCATCTTTTTGCCATTTATGTTTAGTTCTAACCCTTACGGTTATCGAATTAAAGCCGATTATACATTTTTTATAAATATTATCGAGAAAAAGAAATTTGTTCTTATCTTGGAAACGGTTAAAGGGATTCATTTACTTATTACCATCATAAAAGTAAAATTTTCAAAAACATATACAGTGTGGTAACAAAACGAATTTTTTAAAAATTTCTCTTCTTTCAAAATTTCTCCGTTATTTAACGTTGGACGAAAATTAGGAGGGGTATCATCGACTTTATACATTTCTTCTAAAAATGTCATAATAATTAAGATATTTGGGTCGTTTGGGCCGTTTTTTTGAACAAAAAAAATTTGCGAAATATATGTTTTTAAATTATGACGATTCCGGTACGGGTTAAACGCCGTCAAAATACAAATTTCTGGTAGTAAGTATAAATGCGGCCTTAAAAGCTTGAAAATCAGCAGGAAAAATGGCTCGGCTGACCTCTGCAACCGGCAACGGTTTATTGATGATGCTATTTATGTTAAACTAATGCAAGGTTGCCACTTCTCAGGCAATAAAAATACTCCTTGCAAAATGAATGCTGTTTTTCTTTTAACTGATACTAGATACCAAGAAACATAGTCTAGTTAAAGCTTAGTAAAATAGCTTAGTTAAAACTTTGTTGCTTCCTCTAAATCAGTGCAAATTCGCAGGCATAGCATAATTTTAATAACAAAACTTATTTCCCCAAAATTTTCTTAAAATACCAAAAATTACCACTAATTACTACTAATTACCAGAAACTATCAGTAATTATCACTCATTTCCTCTAGAATTTCCACTAATTACCACGACTGTGTAGACTAAATTACCACAATGAAATCCCCCTCGATTTCATTCGAAATATTGTATTTTTATTATTAGTTTTATTTATTAAAAATAACTTTAAAAGAATTATAAATCATTTGGGAGATTTTATTGAAAATGTAAAAGTAAAGCTTTACAGACATAACTTTTTATTTCATAGATAATTCAATTTGTTTCAATTTGAAATTGCATGTCGTTATAATTTTAAAGAAGGCATGAAAGATAGTTTAAACACATTAATATGATTTAGTTTTGATTTGTTAAAGAATAAAATGAATTTTTGATAAAGTTCCATATTTCAACTTTTTTAAAATATTAAACACTTAATCACAGCATATCCGTATTAAAATTATCATGTTCAAATGTAAATGTAAAATTATCATGTTCAAATGTAAATGGAGCCGTTCATTTAGCGAATGTGGCAAATTTTAGAAATAGTGATATACTGTATGTTAATATCTGTAGCGCACCTGCCCGCATGCCTGATGTTGAAGCAAATCTAGTATCACAAAATCCTGCATTTATATTGTTAAGCGAGAGTCGAACTACTGACGATGTTTTAGATTCAGAAATTTCCATAAAGAATTATAACCTTGTAAGATGTAATTCATCATCAAGGCATACGGGTGGAGTTCTTTTATACATTAGACAGGGAATTACTTACAAAAATGAAAAAAATTACATCTTAGATAAGCATTTTTGGTTGAATGTAATATCGGTGCAATACTCTAATTATTCTTTGTTTCTTGGAGTTTTGTATAGGTCGCCAAGCTCTAGCAGGGCAATATTTATTGATAACTTTGAGAGTATTTGTGACGATTTATTTGACAGTAGCAGGAAATGTTTAATAATGGGAGATTTTAATATTGATTATAGTAGTGATGATTTTTATTGTAGAAAGATAAGAAATATGTTTAATTGTCTTGGCATTAAGCAACATGTCCTGGATTACACTAGAATCACAAATGACAATCAATCGATAATTGATTATGTTATTTCAAATTTTGACGAGATTGATGTCAATGTTCACCATACTCCGAAAATATCGGATCACTCTATATTATCAGTTAATTTTTATAACAACAAAAAAATAATAAAAAATAAAAAACGTATTATTTACCGAAATTTAAACGAATCAAACATACATAAAATTAATTTGGAATTAATTGACTGTAATTTTTTACTCAGTAGCAATAGTGTTATCGATATTTACAGGAATCTTATTGAAAATGTAGAATACGTCACAAATAAGATAGCACCTAACAAAGAGTACAAATGCACACATGACAGTTTGCCATACTATGATTGCATATTACGGAATAAGGCTAAGGATAGGGATATAGCGTATAAGGAATTTAAACAAAACAGAAATGAGAACAATTGGAATGACTACAAAAAAGTTAGAAATGAATATGTTAACTTACTTAAACAGAAAAAAGAACAATACTATTATGAAAAAATAGATCTAAATAAAAAAGACCCTCGTAAAATGTGGAAAACACTCAAAGCATTAGTAAACTCAAAAGATCATTCAGAAAATCAATTTGTTAATGGAATTGAATTTGAGACAGATAAGGGATTAGAAATTGTTAAGGATAAAAAATATATGGCTGATTTATTTAATAAATACTTTACCGAAAGTGTGAAAGAAATAGTTCACTCTATAAAACAGGGTCCAGATCTGCAGCTTCAGACAGCTTACCCATGTAAATTCTCAAAATTTCAAGTGATTACTTTGTGTGAGCTTAACGAAGTTGTTAATGAAATGAAGGTTAAGACAGGTTTTGAAGTTTTAGATGTTCGGTTTTTGAAGTCAATTTTTGGGGTCATCGGCCATGTTGTTTTGCATTTCATTAATACATCGCTTCAATCAGGAATATTTCCTGAAGAGTTAAGAAAATCTGTCGTTGTTCCAATACCTAAGATCTCGAATACCACAAAGTGTTGTGAATTTAGGCCAATCAACATGTTACCGTGTATAGAGAAAGTTCTAGAGTTGTGTGTTTACAAACAGTTGATGGAATATCTTAATGTTAATAATATTCTTACCTTAAATCAATCGGGATTCAGACCGGGACATTCATGTGAATCAGCTTTACAGTTAACAATCTCCAAATGGTTAAGAGAGACAGATCAAGGGAAATATGTAATGGTTGTATTTTTAGATTTAAGACGCGCTTTCGAAACAATTGATCGGTCTATTCTATTAAAGAAACTAAAAAATATAGGTCTTGAAAGCACTGTGATAAAGTTTTTTGAATGTTACTTGTCAGAATGGAAACAAGCTGTAAAGATTGATGACATTTTCTCTGATGAAATAAATAATGGTTTAGGTGTCCCACAGGGGACTGTGCTAGGTCCCCTGCTCTTTCTCATATATATAAATGATATTGTTTCTACAAATCCTAATGACTTTACAAAGTTATTTGCAGATGACGCACTTTTTTCCATTGCTGATAAAAATCTTGACGTAGCAACCAGTAAAATGAACAACTTACTAAAAACAGTAAATTCTTACTTTTGTACCAATAAATTAAAATTAAATATAACAAAGACAAAAGCTATGATATTAACAACTCCCCAAAAATATAAAAATATGAATCTTGATCAACACACACTTAGTATAGATGATCAAAAAAATAGAGTTTGTTTCTCAGCTTAAATACTTGGGATTTATGATTGACGGGTTTTTGAATTTCAGCTCACACTTTATTTATGTCTATAAAAAAATTTGTAAGAAACTTTATTTTTTTTCGAGAATATCAAAATGCATTTCTCAGTACAGTAGAATAACTATCTACAATGCAATAATACAACCTCATTTTGATTATTGCAGTACCTTACTATACACAGTAGATTTGAACAAGAAACAAGCTCTGCAGAAATTGCAAAATAGAGGAATGCGCATTATTTTAAGATGCAGCAGATACACAAGTATTAGATTTATGCATGAATTGTTACAGTGGTGCCCTGTTGATGCTAGAATGTTTGTAAATACAATGATTTTTATCTTTAAAATTGTAAAAAAACTGCTACCTCCATATTTTGAAGAGTTTATAATATATAACGATCAGATTCATAATTACCCCACAAGGTCAGCTAATCATTTTCATGTTCAAAGAGTTAACTATAAAAAAACCAGAAAATCAATTTTCAATGATGGCTTGAGTAAATATAACTCTCTAGGTATCGAAATTAAACAGTCCAGAACTGTGGCTGAATTCAAAAGAAAATTACTCGCCTCCTTAAATACCTGTTAGTGTTCTGTTTGGTATTGTGCGTTGTGTATTATTAATTATTAATAGCCTTTTTTAGTATTTGTGGCATGTCATTTTTATGTAGATTAATTGTATTAGGTGATTCCTAAATAAAGATTGATTGATGATTGATGATGGTTGAAAAATATATCCAAAAATTATTTTCCTATTTCTCCGATAAATGTCGAGAATTTTATGTTTTCTTATGAAATGCACACATTATTTTTTCTGAAATCGCAAAAAAATAATATACGTTTATGTAAATAATTATTTATTGTTGCATAATCCTTTTTTTTAAACTACTTTTTCTATTACCTTTTGAAATCCGTTGCTTTTCAACGCCCGCTAATTTATACTATTTTAATACCATTTTGTTTTCATAAAATAGTTTGCAACACTGCATAAGTTACCTAGCGGATACATCACATCTTGTTTCACTAAATTTGCGAAAAATTGTTTATTTGAAAAACTATTTTTCCAAAAAGTATTTCTTTTTCAAAACTTTTTATTGTTTTTTAGTTCCTCCAAAATTTGATAGATGACTCTTCTACCAAACAGAAATTTATGCAGACTTGCTACTTATTTTTATCAATTTACTTACAAAACTTCCAAAAATGTGATATTCAAAAAGACAAATGAATCGTTGGAGATATTTTAATGATAAGACAAAATAGAGCCTTATAATACTTCGTATTGCAAAGATAACATTACAATTTGTATGGTTAGTTTTACTTTTAGGGGGTTTAGTTTAAATATAATTAAAATTTTAACTTAAACTTGAAAGATATTTTATCTATTATAATTTACATGCTGTGTTAGTTTCATTTTGTTGAAGCTAATTTTTCAAATCAGCAAATTTAAAAAGCATTTCCTGAAATAAAAATGTATTCCAAAAGACAATATAGCTAAGATGAAAAAGTTATATATGTTGACCAATTTATACACCATACAATTTTGCTACAGGTATCACTTTCATTTAATTTATTAATCAATTATTAAGTAATTAGCAAAATTTTCATACCCCATAATAGTCTTTTTCTGATAATATCTTTTCAGCTCGGGCTCCTACTCCTTTCACTGGGGGATCCATGTCGTGAATCAGACGATAAACTTCTGATTTCTGGAGATAGTCGAGATTCTTTGGAGGAGGCTGATACTTTAGAAAGTTGATGCTAAAAGTAATAATTTGTTTTTAATTTCCCAATTAGCTTGGACTTTAAATGTTTTTGTACAAAATCTAATGTTGACAATTTTACGGAAGCTAAATCACAAATCCAAATATATCAAAATTGTTTTAAAATGCAGAGTACCAATATCTGCTTAAATATACTGTCACCCTATATGGCAAGTGATAAAGCCTTCAATTAATTTTTGAGGATATATTCGAAAAGTTAAAAAAACTGCATAAAATTACTTAAATTTATAAAGAAAGAACTGTTTGCTTCAGAGAATTTAGTTCGTGGCCCAAATACTCGGGGTATTTGGGCCACGAACCACCGGGCTACGGTCCCCTGTTCAGCTCTTGACCCACCAGTATACAATTTTATGGCACTTTGCTGTAATGTGAAAATGCCAGTGACATTAGTTTCCCTTTCTTCTCCGCTTCTTAACACGACCGTGAAGTATTTTTCAAAATTTTATCTTTTGACTATATAGTTCCTGGTAGGGTTTGCAATTATAACGAGTTTTGCAATTACCGGTAAATGTAAATTATTTTAAGATATTACCGGTATTCCGGTAATTACCGGTAATGACAAATAACAAAATTGAACATTCAGAACTTGTATTGAAAATAATAAAACCGACATAAATTATCAAAACCCGATTAAACTTAAAACATATTATCAAAATTTATCATTAAACGTAGATAATAACTAAACCCACATCTTGGCTAAATCGTAATATTTTCTTATTTTTATAAACTTCTTTTGTTTGATAACTTTATCACTTAACCGTGATCTAATTTTAGTGCAAAGTGTTCCTACCGCAGAAAAACTCTTTCAGACTCTACACTTGTAGGCATGAATTATCATGAGAGAATCGAAAGCCATTTTGAAATATTCCCCTGAATTCTCTTTCATGAAAATAATTACTTTCTTCTTTTTACAATCTGTGAAAGATCTTTGGAAGTTTTTGCTTGCTTCTAAGAGGCTGGGTACTGGTTACATCGTTTTTTTTTTCTTATCGTCAGGAGTAATTTCTCCTTTATTGACAACTCAGCACATCGGAGTAGTCAGGGTCAGGTGACCGGCGAATCTCACCTCTTCGAAATTTAATATTTTTATCGAAACTACCGGTAAAAGTTGGCCGATATACCGGTTAATTTTTAAGGGTGTTTTGGACCATTCACCGGTAAACCGGTTAATCGGTAAACCGGTATTGCAATTCCTAGTCCCTGGTGAGGCCAAGAAGTTGTATATGCTCTGTAAGGATGTCAGTTCACTCTTTCTAAACCATCCTTCCTCACCCGTTGCCTCTCTTTTGATTCCAGTCATCGCGATCGCTTGTCTAGCTGCTCCCACTACAACAACAGTTGCATTGATTGCTCCATTGGAAAGCTGAATGACAACAGATCTGTTGGACCTGATGTAGTGCCTAGATTTATAATAAAGGGTTGTGGTGATGTGTTGATGGGGCCTCTTCTTCACATATTCAACCTTAGTCTGCAATTTTCAACCGCCAGGTTTGGGGCACAAATAAGGTAATTCCATAATTTAGACAGGGACTCAGCATAAGGTGGTTTATCGACTTGTTACTTTTCTGAATGCAGTATCTAAAATTTTTGAGATAGCCTTGTTTGACAGATTGTACGACGAAGTTAAACATAATATATCTGAATGCCAATATGGCTTTTTACAGGGGAAGCCTACCTTAACGAATTTTATTACTTTTTGTCAGTTTGTTCACATTGCATTGAATAATAAAAAGCAGATTGACGTGATCTATACGGATACGGAGAAGGCATTTGACAGGGTAAATCATAGTCTTATAATAAAATCTTTCTATCAAAATTATGTATTATGTGATTTTCCTGAGCCAAATGAAATTAAGAACAAATCCTAAAACCCAGCCACAGGAGCAACTCGCAGGAGAGTCGAGACGGCTTCCTTACGGGTAAGTAAATTCTTTATTTCTTTACGACCTAAAATCTAGGCATCTGGTGATTAGATAAATGTCGCGAATTTGATTAGGTTTCGGACGGGAGGTGATTGTGGCCAAATATGTTCAAGTAATCCTTAACCCTCTTATCTCCGAATGACAATCGAATAACAAGTGAGGCTAATAGTGGTAAGATCCTTAATGAACATAACATAGGTCCTAGGGGACACGAAAAGAGCCTACGGGACACGAAAAGACTCCTTCGAAACAACCCCCCAAAAGAACCTTGTGATGTAATCTCCGTGCGGGTATCTAAACATGTACATATATACGTCTTTATCAGATCTTACCGAGCGTAGCGGGTTGCAATATTTTTTGAAATAATATATAATAAATTTGAATAATTTTTTATTAAATTCTGAAAACTTTTCGTTCCTTAAAAATATTTAATAATAAATAGGGCTGCGATTTGAAACACCTCGAAAACGTTTTCCTCACCCATTCTGCATACGCACAAAATGCGCAGGTAAACATAATAATTGTTCAAGGGATTCTTCGAAAAATCAATCACAATAATTTTACAAATTTTTTCCATGTTAAATTTTCACACTGTATATTGCTTACATAAAATGCAGTGAAAGTTTCACTTATTCAACATCCAACTTACCATGTATAGAAGAGCTTTGTCATCTTTAAAATTTTGAGTAAATAATTCGATACATTACAAGCATTTTTAGACATAACTGATACAAAACCAATTTCTGAAATGACGTGGCAGCATTTTTTGGCAATTGCTTATGTTATGAACAAACACCAATTGGTCAACCACTTTGGATGATTACCTGTTATAATAGTCTTATTAGTATGTGTCTCAAATATGCACGTTATTCATGAATTAACTTCCAAATTAACCCTGATAATTATGCACATCATGTATCTCTTGCTTGTCAATTGAACTGAATAACCAAAAAAACGGCCAAACCTGAATAAGTTAGTACATTAAACTAGTATTACAATAACCTGGCTATAGTAAACACCCTCTTCAAGCACCACCCACGAAGATTATCGACATGGACAACTCCCGACTCAGTAAGAAACGTGAAGCTAGGTGCTCTGTGCGGATCAGACCATAAACTATTATTGGCCTCAATATCCCTCAAACTACGAACAACTAAAACATCAGAAACCAAAAATACTAAATTAGAAACTCCCAACACAGAAACTTTTCAAGAACATTTAAGAACAACCCAAAGGCCTGACACCTCTACAGACCTCAACACTCTATGGATGTCCACGAAGAACTGTATAAAAGCTGCAGTAAAATCTTGCACATCCGATAACACACCAATTAAGAAAAATCACTGGATATCCAATGACACAATAAAATTGATAGACCAAAGAAGACAAATTAACAACTCAAACATGCAAGAGGACGAAAAAAGACAAGTAATTAAACATCTTCACAAACGAATCAAACAGGAATGTAGACCGGACAAAAACAACCATTTAAGAAATATATGCACGGAACTATAACACCACGCCCAGCACGGAGAGCCTCGCGACCTGTATGATAAGGTACGGTATCTAGCTAAAGAATTTTAACCACGAACACAAATTATAAAGGACAAAAACGGAAAGGTTATAGTAGATCCAATTATAATAGCAGAAGTATGGAGACAATACTACAAAGATTTATATAAGTCAGTTAGCCCGACAACATCTGAAGAACAACCAACACCACAAGAAACAGAACCCGATATTTTAAAATCAGAAGTAGAAAAAGCTATAACAACACTCAAAAACAAGAAGGCAACTGGGGCAGACGGCATTACAGCTGAAATACTTAAACCCATGGGACACTATAGAACAAATGTAATGCACGCGTTATGCTCTAAAATATGGGAAACGGGCGAATGGTGCGAATCTATATTCATCCCCATCCATAAAAAGCGATCACCCACGGAATGTAATAACTACAGAACAGTAACTCTCATTCCACACGCAAGCAAAGTATTACTCCACATCATTAATGAACGTTTGAAAACAGTTCTACTTCCAGAAATATCGGATGAACAGAGAGGGTTCATACCAGGTAAGGGTACACGAGAGCAGCTACTTAATGCCCGACTGATCATTGAAAATGCGGGGAAACACAACATAAAATTATATTTGTGTTTCGTAGACTATAGGAAAGCGTTAGACTCTGTGAACTGGTCACTTCTGTGGAGAGTGATGGGTGAAATGGGTGTTCCCAAACATCTGATATTTTTAATTAGAGAATCTACCAACACAATAACGCCAAGGTCAGAACAGGACAAACAGTGTCCAGAGCTTTCAACATAGAGGCCCGTGTCAGACAGGGATACATACTCTCTTCCCTCCTTTACAACATATATAGCGAATACATCATGAGAAATGACAATTGGGAAAGTGGAATATCAATTGGAGGAAGACAATAAGTAAGGTATGCGGACGACGCGACACCTTGAGTATTGCTGTCGAAGACGAAGAACAACTAATAGATATAAAATTAGAGAACTATAGTAGAGAATATGGTTTAAAAATCAACAAAACAAAAACCAAAGTAATGATCATCGATCGATCCAATGACACATCCAATATCAAAAACGTAGCGGGATATGGTGGGCAAGTTTGTATACCTGCTATCGTTGATAATCAAAGATGAAGGCTGTTCAGAGGAAATAAAGAGAAGATTGGCAATGGCCAGATCAGCAACAACTAAACTCATAAAAATATGGAGAGATCAAACCGTTACAAAAACAGTGAAAGTAATGCTGGCCAATTCCCTGATCTTCCCATTTGCGGTCTACTCCGCTAAAATATGGACACTAAAGAAAACAGATCGAAAAATAATTGAATCCTTCGAATTATGGGTGTACAGACGAATCCTAAGAGTGTCATGGGTGGATCACAGAACAAACGCCTCTGTCCTACAAGAACTAAAAATCAAAAAGCGTCTACTAAACCAAATCAATAGAGCATATCTCAGCTACTTTGGCCACATAGCTAGAAGAACAGGTGAGAGGGAAAAGTTGAGGGAAAAAGACCTAGAAGACGGTCTCCAATGAGGTGGACCGACAGATTAAAAGAAATGACCGGACACTCAATGCACGAGGCAATACGTCTAGCACAAGATAGAAACGCATGGAAACAACAAATTCAAACACATACCTAAAATAGTATCACTACACCCTATAGAGGGTAAAAGGACTGAGAAGAAGTATAATGATCTTGATACGTCTTATATTAAAATCTATACTGTATTAAACATTCTGAAATTACTTCCTATATAATTATTACATGGTGGAGTCAACGATTGAATAAAGTTCCCCTTTATAAGTAAATTGTGCCAATAAAGTGTTTTACTATAATATATGTGTACTAAGTGTGTACATTTTAAAATTATTTAAGAATATACAGGATGCGCTAAAAAAGTAGAGCAGTAGAAATTTGTATTTTTTGAAAAGGGAGCCATTATATATTATTCGATTATTTAATTCTACGTGTAATTCTGAAACTTTTTTATAATAGGTTTGATATTTGTAAACTTGTTTTTGAAATAATGAAGCTTTTAACTAAAAAATCACAATTTCAAGCGTCTCTTTATTATGAAGTACCACCCTCTATTTTGTTAGGAAATTTTTATATTTGGAAACAAGGAAGACTAAGATCAAGTTTATGCTCTGCCTAAAAAATATTTGAGATAGAAGCTAAATATATGTTCAAATTTTAAAAATTTTAAATTTAAAAAAGTCGATTTTTTTTTAAATGGCACCCTTTGTATATTTTTATAATATTTTAAAAAGTATCAAAAACCCTAAAACTTTTGTTAAGTATGTCCTATACTTATTTAATAGTTTTTGAATTATTTGGATATTTTTAGTTTATTCATTATCTCAGTGGTATTTCTTGTTACTAATGATTAATGATAGTAGCCATGGAAGGCATCGCTCGCTTCGCTCTCTACGGGGGCGCATCCAACAAAAACTAACCAAAACCAACCCAAGGCATGCCCAAAGTGAAGAAAAAGCGTTTTACAACATAACCTCAAAAACATAAAAGAAAAATACCGACGGAAATCGAATCCGGGGGCGTGTACTTAAATTGCAGGCGCGATAGGACCTCGCCGTAGGACGACTGTAATACAAAAGTAGTTGCTTTTTATGCGCTGAGTTAGTTTTGGTTAGTTGTCGTTGGTTGCGCCTCCAGAGCGAGCGAAGCGAGCGGAGGGTCAGGTATGAAGTCTTCAAACATTTGAGGGCGAAACGTAACGGGGGTATTATATCTAACATTTATATACCACAGACACAGCATCTGACCACTGGACCACCAGAGCACTTGGAAACAAATCATTGTACCGTAATGACATGGGTCAACTAGCATTTCAAATTTGGCCACGCCTTCAGCGATTCTGATTGGCTCTGTGCGTTTGCAAATTAGGGTAGGTATACTTCAAACATTTATATATAAATAATACCTCTTAGAGTTACTTTGGAGTAATTATAGATATTCAATTAATTTAATTAAAAATGAATTTCCCCAAAAACTAATTAATTGATATGATTTATGTTTTAGGAGAGGCTGAAAAAAAATTGTTCTTCAGATTATATAGAATGAAATACCCTGATCGACGCCAACCTAGTCGGCACGATTTTGAAAATTTGACGGAGAGATTCGATTCTACTGGAAGTATTGACTATTCGAAAAGCGAAATTGTAAATAGAAATATCACCAACCCAAGAAAAGAGCTTGAAATTGTGCTTCACGTTGAAAAAATTCCACAAGTCTATGTTCGTCAGTTAGTAATGGCATGTGAAATATCACAGTCAATTGACAATCGGACTGCTACAAAATATATGTATCATTCATACCGTATCGAGTTACATCAATAGTTACATGATGAAGAATTCGAAAATCGTGTAAACTGTTGCCAATTTATGAGTGGTCAACTTGAAAATAATCAAAACTTTTTAGGTTACGTTTAGAAGTAATGGTGCTGTAAAGCGACATAACATGTACTACTATGCGAGAAAATCTATTTTGGATACGTGGATTGTAACATCAAAACAATTGGTCTCTAAATATTTTGTGTGGCATTCACCAGAACAGAATTTTGGGTCTTATTTTTTAATAATTGTTTAACGGGTCTAAATTATCTTCAATTCGTGTGAGACGTTCTGCCTGATCTTCTTCAAGATCTTAATGATTATGAACGTCAGAGTATGTGGCTGCAAGAGGACGGTGCCCCTCCACATTACTATCGCGAGGTACGCGAATTCTTGGATGAACATTATCCTCACAAATGGCCTAATCTCTAAGGTCATGCGACCTTACCACACTAGATTCCTTCTTGTGAGGTTATATTAAAGAACGAGTATATGTCACACCGCCAACTACAAGGGAAGATATGCAAAATAGAATCAGATACGTTTGCAGAACCATACCACCAGAGATGCTAAAAAACGTGTGGCAGAACACTATAGAAATATTAAATATATGCATTCAACAGCAAAGGCGCCCGTTTGAACATATTTTAAGAATAAATAAATAGCTATTCTTGTATTCCCTATTAAATTAAAATTTTAACATTTACATTTTCGTCTATTTTAGCAGATACAAAAAGCTTTTATTATAGGTTTTTTATTTTTATTTTACTCTTGTATTCGTGTGTTTAATTTCATTAAATATATTATAGTCATTTGTTTTTTTTTCATTGCTACTACGATTACTAACAAGAAATACCACTAAGATAACGAATAAACTAAAAATATGAAAATAATTCAAAAATTATCAAAAATAAGCAGATTGCAGGACAACAGTACGGTGCCCCTCCGCACTATCATGGGGAGGTACGCGAATTTTTGGATGAACATTGTCCTCAAATTAAAATTTAAACATTGACATTTTGTTTTAGGAGTTACAAAAGGCTTTTATTATAGGTATTTTCATTGTTTTACCCTTGCAGTTATTTGTATCCTTGTATAATTTCATTAAATATGTATTATAGCCATTTGTTTTCTTTCATTGCTAATGCGATTACTAACAGGAAATACCGCTAGCTAAGATAATGAGTAAACTAAAAATATCAAAATAATTCGAATTAATCAAAGGTACCAATTAAAGATCATCCAGGTTTATGCCCCAATAACCGACTATGAAGACAAAAAGTTGGGGAGTTCTATGGAGGTATTATGAGGGCATTTCAAGAATCCAAATGTCACTACACATTCATAATTGGCGACTTCAACGCAAAAGTTGGGAAGAAACAAGCAATATCGGAGACTGTATTGGGCAACTTTGTCCTAGGAGAACGAAACGAAAGATTAATTTTTTTCTCCAACACAATTTGTACCTAATGAACAGCTTTTTCCAGAAAAAGGAACACCGTAGGTATACATGGACGAGGCCAGGTGGGAAAACAAAAATTGAAATCGACTACATAATAACAGACAAAAAACAAATTGTAACTGACGTTACAACGCTCCAAAGATTCCATACTGGTAGCGACCACAGACTGGTTAGAGCCAAAATTAAATTAAGTCTTGCTAAGAAAAGACATAAAATGGTCACAAAGCAAAATTCCAAGAGATGAAACACACCTAACAATATTGAAGAATTCTCAAGAACAGTATCAACCAATTTGGACAAGACCCTGATTGACGTGAATAATATCGAAGCTGTAAACAGAACCATACTAGATGCAGTCAAGCTTGCAGAGAATCAATATTGTAAAAAAAAAAACAGGTAAAAATGATAAGCTTCGACAAAGTACCAAATACCTCATGAGGTTAAGACGAGAACTACCGAAAGAAGATACTCGAGGGCCACTGAGAAGCTTGAATAAAGATATATCCAAGGAAATATGAAAAGATTTAAGAAAATTCAATGAAGATAGTATTAATCAAACTATAGAAGAAAATAGAAGCACAAAGATACTCAGAAAGAGCATCTCAAAAGGCAAAAAAGAAATATTTACCCTCCAAGATAAAACCGGTACATAAATGAACAATAGGGAAAAGTTACTGCAGATTACAGAGGAATTCTACAGGGAGCTCTATAGTTGGCAAGAAAGCCAAGAGGAAATTTGTGCAAGTGGATGTCACACAAAGGTCTTAAATTAAGGGTCAGAAGAAATACCAGACATATCCGTAGATGAATTCGAGAATGCAATAAGGGAAATAAAGAATAATAAAGCACCTGGAGAGGACCATAAAAGAGTTATAGAGTCCATTAAACGTGGGGGAGAGAAATTAATCAACACGTTAATATTGCTATTCAATATATGCATCCATACCGGTATCATCTCCAGTACATGGAATAATGCTGTAATGATTCTGCTACAAAAAAAGGTGATATAACAGACCTTAGTAATTATAGATCTATTAGCCTTCTATCACATCTCTGTAAGCTATTCACCAGAATAATCGTCAAACGTCTCGAAGCAAAATTTGATTTCTGCCAACCTAGAGAACAAGCTGGCTTCAGAAGTGGTTATAGAACAAATGATCATCTTCAAGTCGTCAAGACCCTTATAGAGAAGACTGTTGAATATAATGGGCCTTTAGTACTTATATTTATTGATTTTCAAAAAGCTTTCTATTCAGTTAACTTTACAGCAATACTGGCATCCTTGAGGCAAAGTAGAATAGACTACAGATATACAGAGCTCATTCAATACATACACGCCAATGCAACCGCAAGTGCAATGCTTCGTAAACCAACAAATAAATTCAAAATATAAGAGAGGTATCCGGCAAGGCGACACAATCTCCCCAAAACTTTTCACAGCAGTTCTCGAATGTGTTTTTAAAACACTGAGCTGGGAGATCAGGGGTACAAACATTGACGGCGAGAATCTCCCTTTCGCGGATGACATTGTACTATTTGCAGATAATTTTAATGATGTTGGAAAAATGTTGGATGAATTGAGAGAAGCTTCAAAGAGGGTAGGCCCAAACATGAGCATGCAGAAAACAAAACTTACAACAAATCTCGTTCTTGGTGGTACATTAAAAAGTGGCGAATATCAAATAGAACAAGTCTTCGATTATAAATACTTGGGTCATGAAATCAGACTAGGTAGAGATAATCAAACTTGCGAGATACAACAGAGAATAGGCTTGGGGTGGGCTGCATTTGGAAAATTTCGACATATTTTCAAAAGTAATATTCCGATTTCCCTTAAAAGGAAAGTTTACGAACAATGTGTCTTGCCCGTAAAAACTTATGGCGCAGAATCGCTCACACTGATGAAGAAATCGATTCACAAGTTGCGAATAGCACAAAGAACAATGGAAAGAGCTATGCTTGGCATCACAAGATGAGATAGAATTCCAAATGTCACCGTTCGCCAACGAACCGGAGTCCAAGACATAATTGACTATATAACTCGACATAAGTGGCGGTGGGCTGGATATGTGACCCGTATGTCCGATGGCAGATGGACGAAAAAGGTTTTAGACTGGAGGCCAAGACGAGATAGGAGGAGTAGAGGTAGGCCGCCGATGCAGTGGACAGATGATATGAAAAGAATTGCTGGAAGTTGGATCCAAGGAGCTCAGAATAGAACGAAGTGAAAACGTCTTTTTCAGCAGTGGACACAAATGGCTGTTTGATGATAATGATGAATGAATACCCTGTAGCTTGTACCTAAAAAATTTTTAGGCAGCGCATAAACTTGATCCTAGTGTTCCACGTTTTTAAATATAAAAATTTTTCGAGCAAAGTAGATGGTGGTACTTAATAATAAAAAGGTGTTTGAAATTTTGATTTTTTTTTAAATAAAAACCTCATTATTTCAAAAACTGTTAGATTTAGAAATATCAAATCTATATTAAAAAAGTTGCAGAATTATACGTGGAATTCAAAAATTGAAAAATATACCAGGTGTCCTATCTGAAAAAAACACAAATTTCTGCTGCCTTACTTTTTTGGTGCACCCTGTGTGTTCGTTAATAATTTTAAAATTTGCGCACTTAGGAAACTTATTTATAGTAATTACACTTTATTGGCACAATTTACCTATAAAGGACAAACTTACTTTATTCGATCGGTGACTAACTCTGTACAGGGTGTACTAAATTCGAGCCTCATCATTGGGATCTCGGAAACTAGAAGAGATACGAGGTCGTTTAAATGGAGGCAAAGTTGCGCAATTTGATGCTGATCAAAATGCCCCCTTAAAAGTTAAAAAATTCCGAATACTTCCGAGGATATTTAGAAAAAACCGAATATTCGCGATTTCATTTTAATTTTTTTATGACTCTATTTGAATAGATATAACAAAATAAATTTCACATTCTCATTGCTACTTTTTCTGTTCTATAAGATGGTGTTATCAGATTTTCAAACCGACGTTTCGTCTTTGAGCTCCCATAATCAACTTTGTTTTTTTAAATACGGCCCTAGATTTTTTATTACGGACTTTAAGAGCTTTTAATGTTCCAAAATCAATGATGTATCGCACTTATTCGAAAAAATCATTTTAATGATTTCCTGGTAAAATCTTACCAAAAATAAGTGTTCTGTCTCTCTCTAACACATGAGTTCTTAAGGAAAATTCCATTAACATGCATTTTTCGAAAAAGTGCGATGCATCATTGGCTTTTGGACTTTAAATGCTCTTAAAATCCGTAATAAAAAATCCAGGGCCGTATTTAAAAAAACAAAGCCAAAGTCATGGCTGATGATGGCAGCTCAAAGACAAAACGTCGGTTTGAAAATCTGATAACACCATCTTGTAGAACAGGAAATGTAGCAATGAGAATGTGAAATTTATTTTGTTATATCTATTCAAATAGAGTCATAAAAAAATTAAAATGAAATTGCGAATATTCGGTTTTTTCTAAATATCTTCGGAAGTATTCGGAATTTTTTAACTTTTAAGGTGGCATTTTGATCAGCATCAAATTGTGCAACTTTGCCTCCATTTGACCGACCTCGTATCTCTTCTAGTTTCCGAGATCCCAATGATGAGGCTCGAATTTGGGACACCCTGTACAGTTTCAAATACAATGACCGTCATACCCTTCAAAGCAGTAGCTCTGAAATGCTACCTACTAGAAATTAGTAAAATATTGGAAAATAAGACATACTTACAATTTTACTTTCTACTTTACTGGGGACCATAAAGCAGTTCGACTCTCTGGAACTGCACACAATAAAAATCATGCCATCAAAACTAAAATCAAAATACATCAACGAATGGAATTTCTACATTGTAAACAGAAGAAGCGAAATGGGAAAGTATATCAAACAAAGATGGGGATAATTATATATCAAAAGTAAATTAACCATCGCACAACAATGAAACTATTGCGGGAGTTTAAAAGATCTTTGGAAAAACGTTCAAAAAAATATTTCGAAGTTTTGTTCATAAATAACTGTGAACTGTTAAGAATAATTGTACGAAAATTGGCAACATAGAGGTTGATATCAATAACTGCACCATTTTTTTCAGTAAAGCATTAATGTTATGTCAAATGTAAAATTATAGTGGATAAGTAAAATAATAGTTACTTTTTAGCAGAATCAGTAAATTACTTCTGATGGAATAGCATTAAATAAAATATTTCATATTAAACTATAAGATCAACTTTTATCGATATCGACCGCTTAAATATTACAACGCAAAATTTTAATATCAGTATCAAGACGACCAAAATATGGCTAGTCGTAAATTTCTCTAGAAAAATCTGAATTTTGTAATAAATGTGCTTTATGTCTACTCTTGCACTTAAACTGATGAATTTGGCATTTACTACCTGCACTTTCATAATATTCAGATGTAGATTTTTCATTAAGATTCGAGTTATACCCAATCAAAATGCAACATCACAGTAATTTTAAAGATTCCCATGACCACGACAATTAAAGTCTATCAATCTTGATAATTTATTGTTACTATCTACTTAGGAAATTTTGATAGCTACGCTAATTTTTCATTATTATGACTGAACAAATAGTGTACGAAACTCACATTTAATGGCTATTAAGATACTCGCCTTCATTACAACACTCGCCTACGGCTCGGTTCGTAATTCTCATACGCATGTCTTAATAGCTGTCATTAAATATGTATTGTATAATATACTATTAAAGTTTAGTAGAAACAAAATCATTACTTAACTTTTTGCAAGCTTGCGATCGCCTTCTGTTTAATAATGTTTCATTCCATTCCATTCGTTTTAACAATACCTGTAGATGGGTTTGTCTTTATCTCCCCATGGCCAAATGTTGTTCCAGTGGTTTACCTGAAAAGACGAAACGTTTTAAAATACTGTCGAATTTGTTTTGCCTACCCTTTAGTTTTTCCCACAATCACTTCTGAGCAATCTTCAATTGTTCTGCATATTTTCTCATCGGACATTTTCGGACTTTTAAATTTCGGCGTAACATCGTCAGGGTCTGACCATTTTCTTCCACCTGGTAAAACTATGGGTCTTTGAGTCCAATCCATCTTACGTCTTTCTTCTTCCATCTAACAATTACAATTCAGTTAAAAATCTCTACCGTATTAAAATCCCAAACTGTTCACTAATAAAGTTTTATACGTATATATGTTGACTGCGATAAATATGAACTGACGCCAATAATTTAATGCGTCACAGTACTAGAATTTACTTTCGCATGTGACCTTTAGGCAAAAATAATATTGGATCAATATTGCCAAACTGAATAAAATATTACGTGTCATTTTTACTTTTCCTCCTTTTAAATAAAGGTAAATTAAACCAAATTAATTTACATCAGGTTAGGAACATGAGAACACATAAATAAGAATGATTTGAATCCATAAAAAAATGTAAGAAATAAATTGTTAAAAACAATATTTTAAAATTAAAATGTGATTGCGGATCAACACCAAACATCCCTTGCTGCTACAAAGCACTACACTGTTCTAAGCTCTAAAATACTTTTAGTACTTTTGGGAATAAAATTAAATACAAAAACTTTTCTAAATTTTCGCAGTAGAATTGTGGGCTGTCCATTCTACTAGATGCAAAAATTGAGAACCCGATGCTAATACCATCTTCGTTCGCTGGTTGTAATAGTCGTTGCGTGTCAGCCCAAATTAGCTACAAATATTTCCAAATGCATAATAGTCGGAGAACGAGCAATGTCTAAGATGCACCCTCTATAACACTCGCGAACAACCACCTAAAAAAAAATCGATTTTTATGTAAATCGACCTGGCGCATCCGATTTTGGAGTTCGCCAGGCAATCCAGATTTGCGAAACTGGTCAAAATCGTCAATTTCTGAAAATTCTCAAATTTTATGTGATATTTTAAATTTTTGCTTATCACCCTATATCTCCCTTACTTTAAGTCCGATTAAATTAAAATTTTTAGGAGAGCCAATTTAGACAATTATTATCATGGGTGACATGAGACAAGAATGCAAAAAAAATTACGTGTCACCGTTTTATATTTTTTTTAAGTTGGTGGCACGAAATTTGTTAAAAATGCAGCAACAAATACTCGATAGAGAAAACTTTTTTGTTTTTAGAGATAGATGTATATAGTAAGCGACAAAGTTGCCAAAGAATCGAAGAAACTTTTTTATTTCGGTGATATTTTTGATAACTACCTAATTTAGTTTTCAAGAAAACGGTACTGCAGAATCGACCGCCGCGCCGCGTCTCCGGTGTTGTGTGGTAATAAAATAATTCTCGAGTTAAAATAATGAGCAGTTGTGGCTGATATGGCCTTAGAAACATACAACAAAGACGCTAAAAACGAACTATTTCAGGGAATTTCTAGGGAAGAACATTCGATTCAAAAATATTTAAATGCACTGCCATGTATGTCTTCAATTTCGGATCAATTAGGGAATATGGTCGAGCAAAGGAAACCCGCCTCTAAAGAAAAACATCACGATTCAAGAAGCACAATATTTGCTTTAATAATACTCGTTGACAAATTAGAAATTAAGAGAATCATGAAACAAAAAGTTAACCAATTCCAACAGGATAGCACAACATTACTAAATATTTTTTCTGGTTATACAAGTGAGTCAAATAATGTGTATAAAGTGGAAGAATTAGGACTGGCTGCTTTATTGAAAGCTCACGAAAAAAACTATGAGAAAATTGGCGCCTTAATACTTAACTTTTTCACCGAGAAAGAAAAAGTGAAAGGTAGAAAGCTAGTAGATAAATTATATGAAAGTGAAGCAAAAATGTTGCGAAATTTGCATTTTTACGAGAGAGCTGGATGATGAAACGAAAATTAGGGCATTTTCTCATGAATGGACTGAATATCCACTATGTCTTTTCGAAGCTAATTCAGTAGGAAATTTTGTAATTAGGAAAGTCAGTAAAGTGGAGTTTCACAACGCTGTTTTAAAGGAAATAACTGATATTGGCGATGACGTGTTTCCCAGCAAAGTTCAACGATTTAAAAATTAAAATTGCACCTTTAATGATTTGTTTTTAAAGTATTTCAATCTGATTTTAAATTTAAAACCTACAAATTCACATTGTATTGTGTGCGTTGGAGATCGTTACGATTTTGAAAAGAACATAAAAGTTTCAGAAAGAAATAGAAGAGCAAAGAGCAATCCACCTATAAATTATGAAGTTTGAAGACGAGTTTAAGATTCCGGATTGGAAAAAAATTATTGCAAATTCTAAGAATAAGAAAATGCTGCTGGCATATTTTGTTAAGAAAATCATAAATAATCATCACACTTTACTAGATGCTAAAAACTTAGCTGGGATTTTATTAGCAGTATATTGCCTAAGGGGATACGATTCGGTGAGTTTCCCATTCCGAAAGAGCAAATGAAAAGCTCTAAAAGTTGCAGTTTCTAATTAAGCATGTTTAGACCTCATTCACTTTGAATCTTCAAGTTATAATGGGTATGAAATATAAGAACCTGGTAGAGCATTTTAAAAAATTTGTACGGCCGTCTAAAGCGCATATATTTCCAAATTGTAAAACTGACATTAGGTGAGTAACATTAATTTCTATGTTTTTGTCTGTGTCATTTTATTTTTTAAAAGTACCTAATTATGTTAAATTTGAAACCGCTTTATCATTGAAGTGCATTATTAACTACAATCGTTGGTATTTCATTTTAGAGATCTGCGTCCAACAGAAGATGCATTTCCATTGCATTTCAAAAGGGCGTTTTTGCAATGCGCAATCTATAAAAGCGCTAGTAAAATTCAACCTGAAATTCCAAAACCTGCAGATTTTGGCTACTATATGGAAAACAATGGTCTTGTACCAAAGATGCCACTAAAAGGCGCAAAGCCAAGCATTTTGGAAATTACAGCCAACTGCAGGTAAATTTTATTTATTTGCACAAATAAATGTAAATGTCTTAAAGCTAGTGTGATTTGCAACATTAGTTGTTTATACCTAGGGAAATGTGAAGCTCAATAGTAGCAGATAAGTAAAATGTAAACTATCATCATTCCTTTTTACAAATGTGTTAACTATTTCTTAACTATTGTTGCTTTACTATACGGGTCGAAGTTAAATGTAGAAATAAAATGAATATGTTGAAAAACACTGGGCATAAATAACAAAATGAAGGATATTTTAAATCGAATCTATTTAAATCACAAAAATCTAAATCGCCTTTATCAAAATTTAAAACCATATTTTTTATATTTTTTTCCTTTTTTAAAATTCAAATTTACTTAATAAACTTCGAAATAAACCTTACGATTATTAAATAGGTTATTATTACTACAGTACAAATCTTGGCGCTCGCGCTCTCAAGCTACGCATGGCGTTACTGCCTGTGCAGTGCGTGACCGGCCGCGGTCGGCATAGTTTTTCCTATATTGTGGCACCGTTATGTTAAAAACCAAACCACTTATCAAAAAAATCACCGAAATAAAAAAGTTTCTTCGGTTCTTTGGCTACAACTTTGTCGCTTACTATATACATCTATCTCTAAAAATAAAAAAGTTTTCTCGATCTAGTATTTGTTGCTGCATTTTTAACAAATTTCGTGCCACCAACATTTAAAAAAATAAAGCCAGTGTCACGTAATTTTTTTTGGCATTTGTGTCTCGTCAGCATGATCACAAATGTTTAAATTGGCTCTCCTAATAATTTCAATTTATTCGGACTAAGAGTAAGGGAGATATAGGATGATAAGCAAAAATAAAAAATTTTACATGAAATTTGAGATTTTTCGGAAATTGCCGATTTTCACCAGTTTCGCAATTCCAGATTGCCTGGCGAACTCAAAAATCGGATCCGTCAGGTCGATTTACATAAAAATCGATTTTTTTTTAGGTGGTTGTTCGCGAGTGTCATAGAGGGTCCTTAAAATGCATCGTACAGATCCCATATTCTCTGACTATAATGTAAGTTGTAATTCGGTAATATTACAGTTAAAATTGTAATATATAGTACAAATTTCAGAAAGTTTTAAAAATTGGTAGAAATATTAAGGATAGCATGCATATTAGTGAACTAAAAAGTTCTCACCAATAATAAAGTATGTGCTTCATCCCTTACAAGATGGTTACCACCGCAATTTTAATTTTTTTCAGAATATCTACGAAACAGTGCATGGTAGATAAAAGTTCGTATATACAAAGTTGTTCCTCATAAAATTCTCTACAAAAAAGGTTCTATAACACTTTCTTCTAAAATGTCTCATTGTTTGGTAAAGAAAGCGCAAACGAAATCAGAGCAGGGATTATATTAGGTTGATGCATAAGTCCGTAGCGCTTTCGATTCCTGTGGACAAGAGTGCCTTGGAATGTTATTTGTCAATGTCATTTTATCGTTACAGTCCTGTGCTCTTAAAATCGCCATAAATTGTTTGATTCTTAAGAAACGCAGTTTTAAATATCAGTGAAAGAAAATTGAGTGCCAGGTAGGAAAAATTAACATTTCCGACATATCCATTTATTTGAGTTTAACCGTGAAACAAAAGCGTCGGAGGCCATTAGAACCATTTGCATATACGAGGAGACCGCTATTGGGGAAAGTACGGAACGAAAATGCTTTGCTCCTTTCAGAAGTTGTATTTTTAACATAAATGATTCTCCACGTTCAGAGAGCTAACCGATTTTAACGAAGCTCATTTAGACGCTTTAATTCATGACCATCCCCGTCAGCCAACAAAGGAATTAGCTGATTTGATGACCAATCAACGATCGTACGACATCTGCATTCTATGGGCAAAGTGCAAAAACTTGGTGTATGGGTACCGTAGGCGTTGAGCGACAACAGCAACAATTAAAGAGTAAACATCTGTGCTTCTCTGCTTGAACGAACTGCATAACGCTTACCGGCATACTATATACGCGGCGCTACATCTATTTCCTCTCCTGCCGCGGCCGTTTCCCAATAACGCGTTTGCGTATTCGCCCTCCTGTCGCCGCTGACGCACTTGCCGAACTTCTAGCTGCACCAGAATAGATTTCAATTGAGAAGCCTCGCGCATGATGAAACGTTGACTATTTCGCCTCAAGCATGGTCCTCCACTCGCTTCGCTCGCTACGGACAAAAACTAACCAAAGCTAACCCAATGTATGCCCAAAATAAAGATTTTTTTATAAACATAACCTAATAAAAACGAAAAAACATCTCTCGCCACTGACGGGAATCGAACCCGGACCGTCGTATCACAAGCACAGAGTGTTCAAAAACCATTTTTGAACACGTTTTCAAAACTAACGGTTTAATTGTACAATTTAATATTCCACGCCACTGTCCTTGCATTCCAAACAAATTAAAATACATGCGATACTACTAGCGCCATCTGTTGTAACCACGGTTACTGATCTGAAATTGGCCGCATATCCTACGCTATCTGACCAATCATAGCGCTTCCCGCTATTCCCCGGCGACCGAGTCGACCAATCACTGTCTCTTAACGGAGGTAATCAAGTTAGCTCCCAAATTCATGATCTTTAAGAATCGATTTTAATAAAAACTAGTTAACGTATTTCGACCGGATTTGTGTTAAAATCCATAAGGTTAATTTAGACAATCGCTGACGTAAAGGTTTACATAACTTCTCAGTATTTACATTATTCGCCCTTTCTATTTCCGGAGGATGTATATCATCTCGCCGGAAGGGGAGTTAACCACTTCTTCAAGTTGACCTAGTTCCCACGTTCCAGAAAAAAGTAGCATCTCGACTCTCGACCATGTAAGCTAGCCGCCATGCCGGGAAGTTTTCACGTTTTGAGACCTCATAATCTATCTAGTTCGTTACTCAAGTGATATAGTGATAACCTGCCATAGTCATCGTCACATCAAGCCTACAATAAGGTATTTATCGGTAACCTAACTGCCGTTATTCTTACGACGAGCAATGGCGTCCCAATTGGTCTCATCCATGGGAGTTGTATAATCGAGCCCTGTCTCAACCCACACTCAATCGAGCAATCTTGGAATCTCAAGTAAGTAAACGAACATGTTTACAATCACATTCGCACTAAGCCTACAAAAACGTATTTCTCGGCATCTTTACTGCCATTATGGAGACCCACTGATCTCTAATTCTCAAAGGCTGTACCATGCGCTGCACAGTCCCCAATGGTCTTGCCCATGGGACATTCTATATTACCAGTATACCACTCGATTGCTCTACTCTTTGCCTTTATTCTAATATAAGGATTACTCTGCATTACTCTGCATACCTGCTCTTGCCTTATTCTAATATAAGGATTACTCTGCAGTCTGCATACCTACTACTCATGCCTTATTCTCATATAAGGATTAAACGGCACTCGTCTGCCAATTTACTCAAGTTATCACAAGGCTGTATCCCCTACGCGTATCTCAGCTTACTTATGCTACCAGTATAGCATATTTACTAATCATTCATGCGTGTGCCAGTAAGCCGCATTCACAAGGCATTCATGTCATGCCATATGCACTAACTGCATACCAGAGTCAAACCACTACATGCCACCCATTCTTGTTTGCAAGAAATTGAACTACTTTGTAAATAGAAGCTAGCCATAGATCTAGCAAGTGTTTTTCAAAGTGATTTTCCCCCAGTGTTGGAAGATAACCTCCTGAACATTGAACGTTTCTCGTCAATGGTGTTCATAGTGTACATATTAGCTTTTAGGTGGACTTTAAGGTAATATTAATCCTGCTATTATTGCTTGTATATTATTGTATTTCATATCAAAGCTAAATCAGTTGATAAGTAGTTGTTCCACAGGAACTCTAACAGACATTTACCTGTACATAGTTTCAAGGTTATGTTTATAACCATACATTAGTTTAGTACTACAGCTGTTTACGCAATGCTTTAGTTTTTAAGAGTATTATTTATGTCATATTTTTTAAGGTCGAAATTTGCCTCGACTGATATTGTTCATATCGTAGCACTGACTACGTACAATTATTCAGTGTTTATATTTTGTGTATTTATGAGCTTCTAATTATTTTCAAGTAAAGTAACTTATTAAAATATTCATATAATGCTAAAGCTTTTTGTTTTATTTACAAAATGACTTTAGAACTAGCCCTATGTTAAATTTCAGTGCCTAAGAGCACATCTCTTTTTGTTCAGAAAATCGACCAAGATCGGCTCTGAAACACAGAGTACTAACTACTGCGCCATCAGGCTTTCTGAAAGCATTTACCAAGAATTGAAAGCCTTTTCCCAAATGTGTGTCAAAAACTGAGCATGCGTGAAGCTTCGCAGTCGAAATCCATTCTGGTGCAGTTAGATGCTTCTGAAAATTCTCGCCCCGTCAGTAAATAAGTTTCACTTCAAGTAGATTAGGACTACTGGGGACACCACGTAAAAAAGCGTCAAGTACCTTACCTTTGGAATGGTGTGGAATCAAGTACGATCTATATACAATATTACTTCTTCTTTAAAAATCAAGAAGTTTTATAGGATTAACAGAGTAAAAGTGGTAAATTTATTTTAATTTTAAGTGAAGCCAGTAACATACTGCTAACTTTTTGGCGTTCAGCATTGGACTTTATATTATACGAGTATATATTATATTCATTTACTGTGTTAGCCGGAAGTAACCCTTATGTATAATACGCTTTATTTCTCACATTATTATTAATTCTAGGAAAAAATGTGTATAAACATTTTTTATAGCAAATTTTGTAAGGAATGTTTTCCTATTTATCAAAAAGTGCACCATTCTCAAGATAATCTAAAAAATTTGAAAAAGTGGGCAAAAACGACGTCCAAGGCGATGAAGCACAGTAGTTAGGGGTGGGAACTTTTCAGTGTAGTATTTCTTATGTTATCCCTAATATTCCTACCAATTTTCAAAACTTTCTGAATTTTGTCGGATATAATTCGTAATATTACTGAATTATTAATATAAGTACAAGCTAGGAAAAGTAAGCAGTCACAAACTACGAAGTGTACCGCGAACATCATCTCCGAAATATATATTACAGATTATCCTGATTACTTTCCATTGCAGAGAGAAAAAATAATTAAGAGAATGCGTATGGACTAATCCATATTGCAGAAGCGACACAATCAAGGCATGGAATGCAATTAGATTTATATTTATAAGTCCGTCAGATAAATTGTTATCTTTTCCTCCACCTCAAATCGGGAGAAAAAGGTAAAAATTTGTCTAATAAACATGAATCCTCCACAATAATATAGAACATATTATCTAAATTTCTGAAGTTTCTATACTAACAAAGCATATGCTACTATATCCGTGTTACATAGAAGTACCACCTAGTAGTTTAGTTCAGGCTGCTGAAAATCGCAGATATTTCGTCGTAGCGAAAGCAAAAATGTAATCGATGTGATTAAGAACAAACACAATCAAAGGATCAAGAATTAACTTTTGCAATGCCCTGTTGGCTTCAGATATTTTTGGTCAGTAGCAATTCACAAAAACGTCTCCACCGGCCTTTGGTAGAAGAACGTGGCGTCACGGCGAATACAGCTAAGAAAAACGGCATTCGCTGAAATGGTTTCATCACACTCAGAGGCGTATTAACAAGTGGCGTGGCCACTCGTGCCTGCGGCACGCGCGAGGCCCTTCGGGCCTCGTTTGTGTGACCTTCGGTCACACATTTTTATTGCCACGCTCGTATCCGTACCGTGGCCTATAATTAGAAAGCCCTTATAATTAGAGTTACCAATCGCTAGTCTAATTTTACCGTGATAGTTTTCTAATTGGTTGCCATGGTAACCGACTTGTCAACGTCAATCGTTAATTTTTTAAAATCTTTACCTAAATACCAAATATCAAATCTCTAAGTCGTACGATTGAAGAATTATGACGATGTTTTGCTTTTTTTTGGTTACCATAGTAACCAATTTTTTAGTATCAAATTAGGCTTCATAAACAATCCTAAGTACCATACTTTATCTTTTATTAGTGATATGCATATTATTAATTGGTTGCTATGGTAACCATGTTGTCAACAAAAAATGCTAACATACTTTCACCTCTACTTACAAATTGACATCGAAAAAAAGAAAAGTTGGTCCTTGTTTACATGTACAAAAATACCAAAAAACGGTAACTTGTCCTGTTTCCACACCCAGTATATCAACAGATCGTAACCAAAATCAATAGGCTTCGAGGGTTTGTGGACCTCTACCACTATGCCAAATTTCAAGTCGCTATCTTCAAAATTGCGAACTGTAAATGCCAAAAATCCGTAACTTTTCCTATTTTCACACCCTGTATATTAACCGATCGTAACCAAAATCAATACGCTCCGAGGGCTTGTGGACCTCTAACTCTATGCCAAATTTCAAGTCGCTATCTTCAAAATTGCGACCTGTAAATGCCAAAAGACGGTAACCTGTCCTGTTTTCACACCCTGTATAACAATTAGAGCAAAAGAGCAAAGGAGCAAAAATACATGTCTTACCGAATACTTTCATTTGACATAAAAAAAATAATTATATCCTTGTTTACACGGACAAAAATGGCAAAAAACGGTGACTTGTCCTGTTTTCACACCCTGTATATTAACCGATCGTAACCAAAATCAATAGGTTCTAAGGGTTTGTGGACCTCTACTTCTGTGCCAAATTTCAAGTCGTTATCTTCAAAATTGCGACCTGCAAATGCCAAAAAATGGTAACTTGTCCTGTTTTCACACCCTGTATAACAATTAGAGCAAAAGAGCAAAGGAACAAAAATACGTATCTTACCGAATACTTTCATTTGACATTAAAAAAAAGAAAAGTTGGTTCTTGTTTACACGGACAAAAATGCCAAAAAACGGTAACTTGTCCTGTTTTCACACCCTGTATATTGACCGATCGTAACCAAAATCAATAGGTTCCGAGGGTTTG
This sequence comes from Pissodes strobi, assembly GCA_016904865.1. NCBI lineage: Eukaryota > Metazoa > Arthropoda > Insecta > Coleoptera > Curculionidae > Pissodes > Pissodes strobi. The sequence continues at coordinate 114,209 of MU183662.1, read as the reverse complement.
GGGACCTCTACCTCTATGCCAAATTTCAAGTCGCTACCTTCAAAATTGCGACCTGTAATCGATTTCATCACATACATACATACATACACACATACAGACAAAAAATCAAAAATTTTTTTTTCGATTCCAAGTCGATAGGTATAAGTCCCAGAGCGATCCGACGTACCGTTACGAAGTTTTTATCCCGATTGGTCTCGCCCTATAGAAAGCCCTATATTATAGATAAGGGCTTTCTAACAAGTGGCGTGGCCACTCGTGCCTGCGGCACGCGCGAGGCCCTTCGGGCCTCGTTTGTGTGACCTTCGGTCACACATTGTTGCCACGCTCCTATCCGTACCGTGGCCTATAATTAGAAAGCCCTTATAATTAGAGTTACCAATCGCTAGTCTAATTTTACCATGATAATTTTCTAATTGGTTGCCATGGTAACCGACTTGTCCACGTCAAATGTTAATTTTTTTCTTTATCTAAATACCAAATATCAAATCTCTAAGTCGTACGATTGAGGAATTATGACGATTTTTTACTTTTTTTTTGTTACCATAGCAACCAATTTTTTAGTATGAAATTATGCTTCATAAAGAATCCTAAGTACCATACTATATCATTTATTAGTGATATACATATTATTAATTGGTTGCCATGGAAACCGACTTGTCAACGTCAATCGTTAATTTTTTTAAATCTTTACCTAAATATCAAATATCAAATCTCTAAGTCGTACGATTGACGAATTAAGACGATTTTTTACTTTTTTTGGTTACCATAGCTACCAATATTTTAGTATCAAATTAGGCTTCATAAACAATCCTAAGTACCATACTATATCTTTTATTAGTGATAGGTATACATATTATTAATTGGTTGCCATGGTAACCGACTTGTCAACTTCAATTGTTAATTTTTTTTTAATCTTTAGCTAACTACCAAATATCAAATCTCTAAGTCGTACGATTGAGGAATTATCACGATTTTTTACTTTTGTGGTTACCATAGCAACCAATTTTTTAGTATCAAATTAGGCTTCATAAACAATCCTAAGTACCATACTATATCTTTTATTAGTGATTTACATATTATTAATTGGTTGCTATGGTAACCATGTTGTCAACAAAAAATGCTAACATACTTTCACCTCTACTTATAAATTGACACCGAAAAAAGGAAAAGTTGGTCCTTGTTTACACGAACAAAAATGCCAAAAATTGGTAATTTGTCTTGTTTTCACACCCTGTATATTAACAGATCGTAACCAAAATCAATAGGCTTCGAGGGTTGGTGGACCTCTACCTCTATGCCAAATTTCAAGTCGCTATCTTCAAAATTGCGACCTGTAAATGCGAAAGAACGGTAACTTGTCCTGTTTTCACACCCTGTATATTAACCGATTGTAACCAAACTCAACATGCTTCGAGGAATTTTGGACCTCTACCTCTATGCAAAATTTCAAGTCGCTATCTTCAGAATTGTGACCTCTAATGGCAAAAAACGGCAACTTCTCCTGTTTTCACACCCTGTATATTAACCGATCATAACCAAAATCAACAGGCTTCGAGGGTCTGTGGACCTCTACCTCTACGCAAAATTTGAAGTCGCTATCTTCAAAATTGCGACCTGTAAATGCCAAAAAACCGTAACTTGTCGTGTTTTCACACCCTGTATATTAACCGATCGTAACCAAAATCAACAGGTTCCGAGGGCTTATGGACCTCTACTTCTGTGCCAAATTTAAAGTCGATATCTCCAATATTGCGACCTGTAAATGCCAAAAAACGGTAACTTGTCCTCTTTTCACACCCTGTATAACAATTAGACCAATAGAGCAAAGGAACAAAAATATATGTCTTACCGAATACTTTCATTTGACATAAAAAAAAGAATTTTATTCTTATTTACACTAACAAAAATGGCAAAAAACGGCACCTTGTTATATTTTCACACCCTGTATATTAACCGATCGTAACCAAAATCAACAGGTTCCGAGGGTTTATGGACCTCTACCTCTATGCCAAATTTCAAGTCGCTATCTTCAAAATTGCGACCTGTAAATGCCAAAAAACGTTAACTATTCCTGTTTTCACACCCTGTATAACAATTCGAGCAAAAGAGCAAATAAGGAAAATACGTGTCTTACCGAATACTTTCATTTGACATTAAAAAAAAGAAAAGTTGGTCCTTGTTTGCACGGTCAAAAACGCCAAAAAACGGTAACTTGTCCTGTTTTCACACCCTGTATATTAACCGATCATAACCAAAATCAATAGGTTCCGAGGGTTCGTGGACCTCTACCTCTATGCCAAATTTCAAGTCGCTATCTTCAAAATTGCGACCTGTAATCGATTTCATCACATACACACACATACATACATACATACATACACACATACATACAGACAAAAAATCAAAAAATTTTTTTTCGATTACAAATCGGTAGGTATAAGTTTCAGAGCGATCCGACGTACCGTTACGAAGTTTTTCTGCCGATTGGTCTCGCCCTATAGAAAGCCCATATTATAAATGGGGGCTTTCTAACAAGCCGGCCAAGCCCAGGCTTGTAGCGCCAAATCTGAAAGGGCGCCGCAGTTTCCCAGCCACGGGAGAATGAAAGTAAGCGCTTAAGTGTGAAGGAAGGTCTTCGAAAATAACATTTCACAAAATGGAAGGGATTTTTATTTATCCCTGTATAAGTATCGGTTACACTGTCAGGATTGAAACTTAATGCCATCAAAATTTTAGATTTAATGGTCTCTATAACATATCAAAGATTAACGAAAATTTATTGACCCTTAAAACGTAGTCCAATGCACTATTTTTAACAAAACCCTGTAGCATCCTTAATATTCGAGGTATCAGAGTGAATAAAAAAAGAAAATGTTCAGAAAGGATCAATCTTTAATTTGGCAGTATCGAATGATATGGAATTTCACTCGTTCACTCTACAGAGTGTCTCAAAAATTGATAAAAAAAACATTACTTTCTTTTTAGCCCTGTATATGACATTAGGACCAATTGTTTAAAATCAGCAATACCTATAACGAATTCTTAAAGAACCAGGCTACAATTTAACAAAAAAAAATCAAAATGGAGTGAAGGGTTCAAGAGAAAATTGAAGTCAATCTTAGTGTAATATTTGCCCGTTCCCCTAATTATGCCGGTGTGGGTAGATTAATTAGGGTATCCTATCCTCCCGGACTAATACCAATCTGTGAAGGTACGCCTCAGCAGCGCCTCAAAAGTGCGGGGCGGCCGAGCCATATTAGTCCAAAAGCATATTGAAATAATTATACTTTTCCGACGATTGTATTTTTCTAGTTTCCATTGTGAGTTTAGAAAAGTAAAAATAATTTAAATACATTATGTGCCATTAATTAATACAGTAATTTTGTACAAATAAAGAACCTATTTTGTCATTTATTTAAATGGTTCAAAAAACTTAAGGACCCTGACTAAAAACTAAATCGTCGGTATATGCCGACAAAGAATAGAAAGAGAAAGATACTTTTTTTATAGGAAGATTACATTCTGATAGAGAATAGAGTAAAATCAGGGAATACGTTATATGTTCGTAGTTAATATTCGGTGGTAAAACTATCTGCAGATTGTTATTGGGTATCCTTAGTGATTAGTGTCAGTGTCTGGTGCCAAAGTGGTTTCCGTCATGAGTGATAAAAATTTAAAAAAGAAATTTAGTGGTGCTGAATATCGCAAAAGGGCTAAACATAAAGCAGAAAAACAACTTAGTTTACTTCAAAAATTACCAAAATTAGATACTTTTTTTATTGCTCCGAGAGGACATAATTTAGCTGGCGACCTTTGTACGACTGAAACCATAGTAACTGGCCAAGAATCTGAGGTAAGTTAATTAAAATACTTAAATTATAGGGAACTTGCCGATTTTTTTATTTCATTAAAGCGTGCGTTTACTACCTATACTTCATTATTTTCGTAAACTTATCGTACCCTATTGCCACTTTTATTTTGAGCATTAAAACAAAAAATGTTGTATTTTGGTGTTTTTAGTGATGGCATATATTTTTTGTTATATGAAATTAACAAATTGCTCATTTTTCTTTCAGTCTGATGAAAATGATGTCCAAGAATATCCGACTTTGGATTTAAATGACCCTGTTAATTGGAAAATTGATGAAGCTCTTCGTGATAGACTCCCTATTGCTGGCATACAACAAAATATTGACAAAGAATTCTCGGCATCTTAAAAAGTTTATTCAAATAAAAACAGGTACTGTATAAAAAAAAAATTTTTCCAAAACTTACAAATGGAGAGACTGTTAATCGACCATGGTAGGTGTATTCAACTTCTACTGGGAATGTATTTTGTGCAATATGCAGAATTTTTCGGGGTACTACACAATTTGCAACATCTGGATTTAATGACTGGCGTAACAGTCGAAGAATTGACGAGCACGAACAAAATCGAGAACATCGCAAATGCACGAGCGCCTTTATAAGTAGGTCGTGCGAAAAACAGCGTGTATATAGACAACTAATGCAAACATTAAACGAGGAGACTGTTTATTGGAAAAATGTTCTTTTAAGGGTGGTTGAAATTATAAAGTCGCTGCGTTTTCGGTGTTTGCCTTTACGAGGTCACACAGACATTTTTGGATCTCCCTCTAATAGAAATTTTTTGGCCACATTGGTACTTGCAAAATTTGATCCGTTTATGGCAGATCACATCGCTAGGTTTGGAAATGCTGGTAGGGGAGTCCCTTCATATTTATCTCATACAACTGTTGATGAGTTAATTGGTCCGATAGGATATCAATTAAGGAAAAAGATAATAGATGAAATACATAAAGCAAAATATTTCTCCATCATTATCGACTCTACCCCTGACATCAGTCACATTGATCAACTAACTTTTGTTATTCGTTATGTCCTCGTTGATGGCACACCCATTGAACGATTTATTTGTTTTTTACCAAATGCTGGACATAAATCTGAACAGTTATTTACGGCCATTACCGAAAAATTAAAAGAGTTACAAATTGATCTAATGGATTGTAGAGGACAATATGGCATGCTAACATGTCTGGCTGCTATGCAGGGCTGCAAGCAAGAATTAAAGAAATTAATCCATTGGCGACGCATGTTCCGTGTGCAGCCCATTCACTGAATCTAGTGGGAACGTCATCAGTTGACTTTAGTGTAACTTCCACTTCGTTTTTTGGTGTGGAACAGGAATTATACAACTTTTTCTCGGTATCAACACAAAGATGGTCCTTGCTTGAGTCCAAGTATTCCATTAAAAATTTATCAGTTACGGGCTGGAGTGCACGAGCAGATGCTAGTAAAGCATTATACACATCATATCATGAAATATCTGAGGTTTTGCAGTCAATAGCTCAGGATGAATCTCAAAAATCTGCGACCAGATCGGAAGCAAAAAATTTAAGAGATAAATTAAAGCAGTTGGAAGTTGCATAAAATATTGGAAAGATTTAATCAAACAAGCAAAGCTCTCCAAGCAGTTAACATCGATGTACAATCAGTGCTTGGGTTATATGAATCTTTAAACGGGTATTTAACTAATATACGCGATCAATTTAAATCATTTCTTACTGAAGCTGCTACTTTATGCCAAAATTATATTTTTCAGTATGATATATCCAGGAAAAGAAAAAGAAAAGCATCTTTTGACGGAGTAAAAAATGAAGCAGATTTTATAGACGAAAAAGCAAAATTCCGAATAAATGTATTTCTTCCCTTAATAGATAAATTGATAAATGAGCTGTTAAAGAGAAAAGAGGCATACCAAGAAGTAAATAAAGAGTTTGGGAATCTTACCAATCTAGCCATTTTGAGTGATGAGAATCTTAAGCAAGATTGCTTGAGATTGATCAATACTTATAAAAATGATCTCGATGTTGACATAGAAAATGAGATTCAAGTTAAACGTATTCCAAATATTCTGCTGGACCCAAGGAATTTACTGAAATCACTTAAGGAGCGAAATATAGCTGAAATATTTTCAAACTTGCTTAAAAATCTAGACGCGACAGAAATAATTGAAGTTTTAGCAGCAAATAAATCGAGAAAAAAGATATTTTCTTAACGTCCCCTTTTTTTCTCAAAAGTATTCCTTTTAGCTCTTAACTTTGTGTTTTTTTTTATATTTATGTAATATCTAAACTCCATATACTGTGTTGATGTACTTATAGTGTTAATTTGAAAATAAAATGATTTTGTTTTGCACTTTTGTCTTTATGAAAGAGAAGAGGGGGCGCAAAAATATCCCAGGGCTTTGGGCGCTTTCAAGTGTTAATACGCCTCTGATCACACTCTACCTTAAACGCCCCCCAAGGCAAGGCTCTCGCCACCGTATCCAAAGTAACACTATCATGACAGAAGTTAAGTTTCATCACCGTGATATTCGTAAAACCCTTAAAAAACATCTCGACCGGAAGCATTTTTACGTTTCCTATAACGTGTATGCAACCGGTTGCAGACACAGTCTAGGAAACGTAATGCGCACCGGGGCACTCCGATCCCTATACCGTGTGTGCAACGCCAACTATCATGTCTTTAGGGTCCAGCAAATTTATTTCATATGCTCTTGGTGATTCAGTATTTAAGATGCTAGACCTCTAGTTCGGCGGTCCTGGTTCGATTTCTGTTGGTGTTTTTGTTATTTTTTTAATATTATGTTTGTAAAAAGTTTTTTCTTCATTTTGAGTATGCCTTAGGTTAGTTTTGGTTAGTTTTTGTTGGTTGCGCCCCCGTAGCGATTATCTACTCTCAGGTATTTATTTTGAGCATCAGTCACCCACTATTGCCCCTACTGTCTAGGGAACATTTTTTCTTAATTTTGGGTTAGTTTGGGTTAGCTTTGGGTTACTTACTTGGTTAGATCTTGTTGATTGAGCCCCATAGCGAGCGAAGCGAGCTGAGGACCATGCAAAGCCATAATAATGCGCACAAGTTGCCCACACGGTATAGGGAGCGGAGTGGGTCGGTGCGCATTACGTTTCCTAGACTGTGTCTGCAACCGGTTGCACACACGGTATAGGGAAGGTAAATATGACGTCCGGACGGATTGCTTGCATTATGTTAAAGAACTGCACCAACGAACTAACGCTCATTTTTTCCTTACGTTTTTTCAGTCTCACCTAAAACTGACTTGCATATGTCCTTGGGCAAGTCGCTCGAGTTCAATGTTTTCCAAAAAAAAAAGGCAAGAAAACCACGCCCTCAAACTATCGCCCAATTTCCTTGCTTCCAATAATTTCCAATGTGATGAGACGTGTAGTCACTCAGCAACTACTCAAGTACCTCGAGACCAACACAATAATTAGCAATAACCAATACGGCTTTCGTAAAGAGAGATCAACAGGAGATATGTTGGCCTAAGTCAGTCATATGGTGTAAAGCAATTGAGAACTACGGAGAATCGCTAACGATTGCGATGGATATGTGGAAGGTATTCGACAGAGTTTGGCATGACGGATTGCTTAACAAACCGCCGTCTTTCGAACTGCCAGCGTCTTTCTGCAGCTGGCTTGTCAGTTTCATTAAGAACCGATCTCTGCACGTTGCAGTTGATGGACACATCTCAGTTACATTTTCCGTTAATGCGGGCGTGTCTCAGAGTGCAATATTTTCACCAGCTCTGTTCGTTACCTATATTAATGACCTGCTGACCGACACCAATATTCCTGTTTATAACTTTGCAGATGACAGTACCTACCCTTGTCTCCCAATTTAGATTAAAAAAAACCTTTAGCAGCGAATGAGATTTATTATCGCAGATGGAAGCAGATTACAAAAATTAATCAAGATCTGGAGAAAGTTTGAACTTGGGGCGACATGAACTTGGTCTAGGTCAATACAGCAAAGACCCAAGCAGCCTGGATTTGGCCTGCCTCATCCCACCTCCAGCAACGCCCGTCAGACACCCACGACAGATAGAAAGAGCGCACCCGTTCATTGCACAACTAGAAAAACATCGCTTTACAGGGACCCTTTGTCTGGGCGCACTGCATCATTGCGGAACTCACTTCCAGGACATTTGTTTTCCCCTAATTACAACCTACAGCTATTCAGAACCGTGTCAATCAGTCAATATTTTCGCACACACCCTGCTCGTCGAGTGCCTTAGGATCTTTCCTTACTCTTTGTGCCACTGCCATAAAAAATCATAACAGAAATACTTTTAAAAACCTATGCATGAAAGGAGTACGTTCCACGTTTCAGTGGCAGATTTTATTCTGCGAATAACTGGATATAGACCGAACTTGCTGTATTAAAAGAATGCATTGATTTATTTCTATTTGACTGTATCTCATAAAATAGGATACTTTAAATATCATTGGCAGTTTCAACCCAACAGATATAACACAGCCTTACTCATGTTGATCTGCGAATTTAACAAGTTTGAGGGCAAATATTGTATTTGCGGACCGTCTTATGCTTAGAATTGAATATATTTTACAGAACTTCTTCACTAAATAAGATTTTTATCGGTCATAGTTGTGAATCGACTGAGCTATGATTTCCTGGCATCTCAACAATAAATATATGTGCAGATTACCAAGGTTCATTTTGAGACAATTTTTGCTACATCTGTTTATCTAGATTCTGTAAGTTCCCTTTCATTATATACCTAAAAAATGATTCTACTATCTAAAATATGACAGTTTAGGTATCGAGCAAATCTTCCTCGGTATCAAGTCAAGCAGTTTTAAGAAAATATGAATTGTTTTTTTTTAGTCATGGAGTTGATTCAAAAATTGGTTCCTTTAAACGTATTCGCCCTACATGAATGTAGGGTATATATTGTTTTACTTTTGCTCAATAGTGTACATTCAGGTATGTATATTCATTTTAAAGAAGATGTAATATTTTAGTCGCTATGACACCTAAATTATTCATTTTAAGTTTAATTTAGCATGGTTCCTAAAACTATTCAACGTCATTCCTTGCACTTTTAGAGACTCCTTTATAATATGACTAATTTGAAAAAATAGCATAACATGCATTCAATTATACCCAATTTGGGGCAAGCGTTTTAAAATACTTATTTTCACCCTCACCTTCTGTTTCTTAGCCAATAAACGCTCCTCTCTTAATTTCGCTTCTTTCTCTTCCTCTGTCAAACCAGCATATGGATCAACTTCAACAATTTGAGTGTGTTTTTCTTCTTTCTGTAAATCGAAATCTTCCTCGCGGATAGTACTTTCATCTTCGTCATTAACTACTTCATCAACTTCGAGATCATCTAGATTTTGCTGATCTTCTGTTTCATTTTCTGTTATATCACCTTCGGCATTTTCAGAAACTGATACGTTTTCATCAGGAACTTCTACCACACAAATAATTTCATTAATATTCTAAATGGAACTAAGATATTCTTAGCAAATGTTATTTTGGCGTTAAAACAATAGGAATTTCTTAGGATTTTTTTTATATTAGTTTTTATTTTTAATTTGTAGACTTTGACAATTATGCACCTGATACCGACCATGCTCATCATATATAAGCGAATTTTTTGCAAGTAATATGCACAAAACTGAAAATATTGAAGAAATATACAACAAAAGTTTAATTAATTACAACATACAGATTTAATTAAATACGCTATTTATTACATTCTTAAATAATAATGATTCCAATAATTATATTAATGTTCATGGAATAAATCTATACACCTATATAGAACATATATTGGAATTATCATTTTTTAAGGCTATATATATTCAACTGTTCATCAATTTTTCTTTAAATGTATGTCTTCTATCTAAATAGATGTACTCGTACAGGGTAGCCTACTAAGCGAGGTAAGCGGCTGTATATTGAGAAGTATTAGTTCCACAACTTCCAAAAAAAAAATCTTATTAACAAAAATGGTCATAAGAAATAGCTGAATATGTTTTTAAGTTTCTAAAGTGGCCACTAGAGGGCGTAATGACTATGGTTAAGTAAAAAAAAGTATTTGTTTCTCCACGACTCACCCAATGATGATAATATGAAAATTATTGCTCCTTATTCGTGATAATATTTGGCTTCTTTCTTGTTTTGCATCTTTTTCTCTATATCTTAAAATAAAGTGGTGGGAATGTCGAACTTTTCTTTATTTAAATAATTATTAATTCAAATTTGGCATAACCAAATTTAATCTGCTTGATCTCTTTGAAGAGGTCTTCTTTTGCTCTATTTGCTGCAATTTAAATAATTTTCCTGCGGCTATTACTTAAAATGCTAGAAGGCATTCTTTGACAACTAACAAAATATTCCCGTTTTTGACGAAAATTTTAAATAAAATTATATAAATTTTTTAACATTGCTAGGTGGATATATTATTATTAATATAAAAAATCACTAAACGAATCCGGGTAGGTAATTATAATCTAGCAAGTAGGCTTTGGAAACAAAAATATATTTATTATAACATTATTGGGAAGAAACGTCAAATCATTCAATTTGAGTTTTTTCATTGAATTTGACCGATGGAAGTTATTTCATTTTAAAAATTCCTCTTACAAACGATTATGTTCGAAGAGTTTTTCGGAAGTTAGTGCAACGCTGACGTGCCACTGGAAGCTTTTGCTGTCTTATGTTTCAAAGGCGTCGCGTCGTCGTAATGGCAATGGTAGAGTGTTTTGGCCTATATAGAATTTAATCCTTGTACTAGGACTTTGTTTTTAGAGTTGCCAATAACTGGGACTCTCATCCAAAATATTTTATAAGACCATAGGTAAGTTTTATTACATATTAAAATATATAAACACAAACTTAGAGCGTTCTTTTGTTTATTTCTCATTTCAGAATACATCCTTACCATATAGCTTTGCACCAAGCCTTAAATGAAGAGTATTTTGATCGAAGGCTTCATCATTGTCACTGGATTTTTGGCTTGGATCTTGTATCCCAAATTCTTTGGAGAGTCGAAGTAACGGCAGGATAAATTTAAGAAATATGTATTTCGCTGGTCTGACGAAAAGGCTCACTGGACGCGAAAAGTCCAACATCAGTGACGCAGGAGCATTAATGTATGGTGTGGTATAAAGATAAGCGCAGACTAGCCAGAGCCGAATGAGCCGCACGCGCCGACCGATCCGAAACAAAATATTGTAACACTGTATTGAACGAAGGTGCGCAGACCACCCGGAGCCGCAAGAGTCGAACTGCCTTCGTTCAACACAGTGTCCCAGATAAAACCACACCAGATGCAAAAGATCGGCAAATTCCTCACCAACAAACTTTAACCTTGACGAGGCGGTTATACGCAGCCTGCACCAAATAATCTGGGTATGATTATAGAATTGTTCTTCAAAATTAAAATAGTTGGTCTGCACCAATTAAATGAAAACGTGTTTTGTTGTGGATTGGAAAAATAAAAATTTGCAATAGCCCGTTCACTTTCTTTTCCCAACAGGCGGTCATGGAAATCTTGTGTTATTATGATTTGGGTTATACTGTACTTACTTCAATATTTTTAATCTATTTCGATGCGTTTGAGCCCGTTTTGGTGCATTTGATTAGTTAGTCGTTCAATCAACTTTCGGTTCAGTTAGTTTTAATATATTATAGTCATTTGAACCGGTTCCGGTACGTTATAAGCAATTTTAATGCACTTGGTTAGTTTTGGTTAGTCGCCAAAATTCGGTTAATTTAGGTTAGTTTTAACTTAACATTTGTAATCTCTTCTGATAAGTTTTGGCCCGTTTTGGTGCCTTTAGTTACCTTTGGTTAGTTTTGGTTAGTCATTCAATCAACTTTCGGTTACTTTCAGTTAGTTTCATTGCCAGTTTTCAGATTTAATTGAATTTCGTGCTCATTCGATTTTAGAATATGCAATAATTTTGGAAATAAGTGTGCTGGAATGTGCATTAAACAACATTTATACATACCTATCGGAATCGCGGGGTAATTTAAATAATGATTTTTTGGCTATCGCTTCTAGTAGAAGAATTCAAATAAAGGCACTTAGGTATAACCAGGCATTTTTAGCAAAAATAAAATAAAGATTAATTATTTTTCGTAACGCTTTCGGACTAAACCACAAGACTCGCGTGGCTCGCATTTAGAATCACACTAGAGCGGACTATTTCTTCGGATGGCTGACCATCCCATGGAGGCGGAAATTTAAACGAATTCTTGTTGCATGCGTTAGGCGGAAGGTTTCGCATCTGGGACAGTGTTACAATATTTTGCCTCGGCGCGTGCGGCTCGTTCGGCTCTCGCTAGCCGCGCTTACCTTAATACGGGGTACAGTTAACGGATCCTATTTCATCACCAACCACTAAATTGTATCTGTATTTTGGAGTTTTTTAGGAATGAGTTGCCGCTTTTGTTAGAAGATGTGCCCCTTGCAACCAGTCTTTACAGCTCGGCGGTTGCCCAGCCCATTTTTTAGTAAACGTGCGGGAAACTTAGATAACTCATACCCAAATCGGTGATTTGGACGCAGACCATCCGGAGCCGCAAGAGACGAACTGCCTTCGTTCAACACAATGTTACAATATTTTGATTCGGCTCGGTCAGCGCGTGCGGCTCGTTCAGCTCTGGCTGGTACCTTAAAAGTAAGCGCAGATAGGCCGGAGCCGAACAAGCCGCCCGCGCCGACCGGGCCGAAACAAAATATTGTAACACTGTATTGAACGAAGATGCGCAGATCATCCGGAGCCGCAAGAGTCGAATTGCCTTCGTTCAACACAGTGCAGTGTTTAGGTAAGCGCAGACTAGCCAGAGCCGACCGAGCCGAAATAAAATATTGTAACACTGTGTTGAACGAAGGTGCGCAGACCATCCGGAGCCGCAAGAGTCGAATTGTCTTCGTTCAACACAGTGTTACAATATTTTGTTTCGGCGCGTGCGCCTCGTTCGGCTCTGGCTTGTCTGCGCTTATCTTTACAATATTTTGTTTCGGCTCGGTCAGAGCGTGCGGCTCGGGCCAGTCTGCGCTTAAGGTAAGTGCAGACTGGCCGGAGCCAAACGAGCCGCACGCGCCGACCGAAGCCGACACAAAATATTGTTACACTGAGTTGAACGAAGGTGCGCAGACCATCCGGGGCCGCAAGAGTCGAATTGCCTTCATTCAACACAGTGCTACAATATTTTGTTTCGGCGCGTGCGGCTCTTCGGCTCTGGCTAGTCTGCGTTTATCTTTACCTTTACAATATTTTGTTTCGGCTCGGTCGGCGCGTCTACGCTTACCTTTACGCGCATTTTCTTAAATTTTTCGATAATATGCAAAAAACTATAGTTTGCTTAAAAATTAAAATTACGCAAAATGCATATTTGCCTAAGTCTATTATATATGTAGCTGAATATATTTGAAGCATCTTGCCTTTTTCCACTACTATTCAAAATCATGTCATATTTTGAGAAGACATATTGTGATTATAAAATCTAATATAAAACTGATAATTTAAAAGACGGTAATAACATGAAAGTTTGTTTAAAATTTATTAACTACCTTCTTCGATAGTTCCTTCAGAGCCATTCAAATTTTCTACGTCGTTTTCAAAATTTTCTGGATATCCATTTTCCCCAAATTGGTTGGATTTTTCTAAAACTATTTTATTGAGTTGCTGTGTCACTGCCTCTAAGGTAACTTGAATAGCTGAGGGCAACTGAGATAAAGCAAGCAATTGTTTTTGAACGGCTGCCAATTGCTGTTCTAGTGGCAACGAAGATTCACACATTACTGGGTCGATATGAATGTCTAACGGTACGGGCTGTACTGAAATAAAAACCAAAAGTAATTGTAATTAGAACAGTTTTGGATACTAGATTAGCGTGTACATCCTGATTGCAAAATACCTTCGTGCCTTATATTTATTGTCTGTAAATCGCAAAGAGATTTGAAATACTTCTTGCGAATTATGCTTAAGTGCTTCACACCTCAATGTCGTTATCTGTACAAATATAAAGTACAGCAAAAAAACAAGTATTTTGAAAACCAATTGATTGTAGATAAGAAAGACCATAATGTTCATTGAAAGTACCGAAATCATGTAATTCAAATAAATTATATGTTTACTTATCTACAAGTAGTATGAGAAATGAGCAATTTTAGTAATATCATTGATAATTTAATCAGCATCCACATATCCCATTTCCCTTTTAACAGTTTTTCTCACCTGTGTAAATAAAATAAGCCACTTTCTTTTTTACAACACACTTTTATCCACAATACCGAAGCAAAATTTTTGCACTACACACGCGTTTCGCTAACTAGGAGAATTTAAGATTAAGTTAATCCCCTCCTGATAATGCTAACATGGTTAACGAAACGCACGTCAAATTATTGGTGGATAAAACTGTTAGACGGAGAGCTGGCTACGTGGGGGAACGGGTCAGTCGGTAAAGTCTAAATTTAGTCAGTTACAGGTTCGGTTGGCAGGCCGTCAGAAGTCACTCTGGAAGTAATAAGTGGGGGTAGGGGGTTGAACATGTAATTGTTTAATGAAATTTTTTTGATTAGGTACAGTGCTGAAAATTTGCATCAGTATTGAAGATGATACAAGAAAATAGGGAAAAAATTGTCAGAAGTCTAAGCGGAAGATAAAGGGCCGTCAGAAGGCGCCCATGTTGTGAAAATTTTCGCAACAATTTTGTCACTAGGTACACTTCTGACATTTTGTATACTTATTCTGTGATTCAAAATGAAATTACCTGTAAATCGTCAGAAGGCTAGGTGGAAGAATAACGGAGATATTATCGATAGTAAGAGTGTTGGAGCTCCACTCAAACCATCATTATATCTCGTTTTATTTTTTTTTCATCAAGTTCACTTCTGACGCCGGCTTTACAAATTCAATATCTGCCCACGATACACATATAACGGTATGCTGATTTCTAGACTCGTTTTTGACTCACCCGCGCATCTACGTCATCCGGGAAAATTTGTCGCTGTCATAGTTTATTTAATTAAGTGAATTTTTCGATTTGTTTTGTGTTTATATAATGTTATAGGATTATTTAAATTAAAAACTTATAGTATAATTATGCCGAACTGTGCTGTGGCTACTTGTAAGAATAATAATAGGACAACCAAAGGGATTAATATTAAATATTTTCGTTTTCCTAAACATGAGTTAGCAAATCAGTGGATTCGAGTTTGTCGAAGAGAAGATGGAATTAACGTAAAAGATGGTGAGTATCTTTAATTATTAAAGCTTTACTTTATTATTTATTATTTTTATTACATATTTCCACGATTTACATGATTTTTTATGGCAGTGGCGCACACTCTAAAGGGACATCCTATGGCTGGAGATGGATCCTAATTTCACGTACCGTACCGTGATTTCTGCTGCCGCTAATTCGACATTCGGGTGCTGCTGTGCCTTAGTTCCGTTCTTTAAACATTCGTTTTAGATATACCACTATCAAGTCACGGTTCACGCTCCAGCCAGACACTTGTGGTTAAAAAATATTTGCCAAAATTTAAATAAGTAAAAAAAAATAAAGCAACATGTATTATTGAAGTGTGATTGAAGTGAAACTTCTTAACGCGCGCCGGGAGGAATATTTACATATGCTCACATACGATGGTACCAGGGTGCTAAAATCGGTTAGGTTCTGTAGCGCTACAAAAGCTCATTGATTTGCGCACCTAATCACGCCATGTCTTCGCCATGCAATCGTTCTGTTCCAACAGTTCTCGTGGCCGAGTGGTCTAGGTGGTTAGGTCTCGATTCGGCGGTTCTATCGGCGGAGCGGCGCGGCCTGAGTTCGAACCCCGTTGCTTTCTAATTTTTTTTTTAAGGTTTTATTATTTTTTTTTTCATTTGGGCCTTTTCTTTTTGTTAATTGAGTGGTATATTTTAAAAAACTACTTTTTAACGAAATACGTTACGATATGTATATGATTTTATTGTGATATGTTTGTTAGCTTACAAGCAAAAAATATGGGATTTGCTCTATTACTCTTACCTAAGCGAAACTTTTATGAAGAATATATTTTTTTTTCATTTAAGCCTTCCCTTTTTGTTAATTACTTAGTATTATATTTAAAAAACGGTATATTTAAAAAAACTACTTTTTAACCAAATCAGGTACGATATGTAGGGGTCGTCATTTCCTTGACAACTTCTTGATTTTGTCTTGGTTTCAAGACAAGATCATGACAAGAAATGATCTTCGTTTTTCAAGACAAGACAAGAAATTAGTTCTCAAGTCCAAGATTTCTTGGAAAGAAACCAACAAAATCTTGAAATTTCTTGAAAATGTAAAATTAAAAAAAACTCATTTGTTTTGCTAGTTTATTGAAAAAAAAAATCAAAGCACTGAAACATTTTTAATGGAATGATAAAAAAAATTATTATGTAAAAAATATTAATATAATAGGTATTGGGATCAAAAAGTACTTTGCAAACCGAGTCAACTTCAGTGGAAATGAAATAAATATGTAAAAATGGGCAAAAAATATTTGAGAAAGGGTTCAGAATATTGACTATTAAATAATGAGGTCAATACAAAGAAAATTAAAATTGTACTTTAAGCTTGGTAAAACTATATCTTGTGGGCTAAATTAAATGGAATAATTTTTTAATGCTTAATGACTTTTTATTTGCATGGGATTTTTTAAAAATATTTTTGGATATGATATGGGCCAAGACATTAGAATCACAAAGAACTTCTCTCAGCTGATCTACTTCTGTGGCGTACAGAATATTTGAATTTACGTAATTTTTTTAAATTAAGAAAAAATTAATTTACGAAGAAATGAATTATAAAACAATACTATCATGACCGCGTGCCCCTCGATTCTACGCATCAAGTATAAACATCACATCAACCAATCTCATCCCGACTTTTTTACTTAGTTCTCAAATGTTGAAATAATACTTAAATAATCATTTATACATTTAAACTATTTTCTAGAGTAAAACTATGTATAATATATCAATTATAATTAGTAATATAAATATAGAACGAAAATGCTTTTATTCTTTAGTTAACACACGTACACGTATAATTAGGAACATGCCTATTATCGAAAATGTCCTTTAAAATCCCCCAAAACTGCGAATATTACATTTCAAAACATATGTTCTATACACGCTTACATAACAGAATCGTAAGCGTCGTTCCCGGGTGATGTCACACGTTTCTGTGTGGGAGATTCTGCCTGCGCAAGAGTATACCGTTATATGTGTATCGTGTATCTGCCTGACAGCGATGGTCGAAAAGTCATAGCATAAGATCGACGATTATTTCTCACGTTTATAATGAAAGTGGTATTAAAAAAATACATACGATTGTAAATGATTCCAAAAATTTAGATTCATTCATCGCAGCAGTTAAAAAAAATCTCAACCCATTCAATTGTTTAGAAACAAAAGCAAATTTTTTATTTAATATCAAAACAGGTCGTCGCGCATCGGACCTCGTGACTGATCTTCTATTAAATGTAGAAGAAAAAGGACGGACTATACAAGAGTCATTTATATCTGAATATTCACAAGGTGATAGTAGATTCGAAGTACCAATTAAACAAAGCAAAATTTTGAACTTTGCAATAATAAACGAAAAATAACCGTTGATAACAAAGGACGCGGGGTTCGCATGCAACGCGATGTCTTTGGCCGTATGTTGGGCATTTCGATGAAGGAGGCAGCAGATATTGAGAAAATGCTCTCGTATCCGATGACTCCAATACCCACATCATTGTGTCATTTATATGGCACTATTTGTAAAACCGAAAAATCGGCTTTACTTAAAATTTTCCGAAACGACAGCTCGTTACCTCCCGCAATCGATGTCATAATTGTTGATGGCTTCTTTTTAATTCACTGTGTCAAAGATGTACCAAAGCCTTTCGGGAATATACCGAAAAAAAATTTACAAATCCTTTGCAATTATCATGCTCCAAGTATGCACATAGTTTTTAATCGTTACTGTCGGCCTTCAATCAAAGATTATGAGCGTTCGTTGCGAGGAGATTTCGAAGCTGACTACGAATACGTCATCTCTGGTCCAGAACAAACGCGTCCAACTGACTTTTCGAAAGAACTTCGAAATGACAAGTTGAAAGAAGCTTTGGTCGATTTTTTAATTGAACACTGGCAAACTCAAGAAGTTGCTAAGTTGCTACCAACAAAACAGTTGTCCTAAATTATATAGACTGCTATTCATACCAAGTAAACGCTGATGGTAATGTAATTCGCACGAGGAATACTGAATTTTGTTTTTCTCCACACTAGAATAATATATCATGCGTTTAAAATTAATTTATATTCAAATATAGTTA
>MU183662.1:74200-95586 GCA_016904865.1 Pissodes strobi | reverse complement strand
ACGCGCGTCGAGTGCAAATATTCTGTTTCGGTATTGTGGATAAAACTTTGTTTTAGAGAATATTAATTTAAGGTTAAGCGCAACACAGGAATATCGCATAATAATGCAGATGCTTTATCCAAAAGACCATGCGAGGATAAGTCTAAACATGGCCGAAGAATGAATGAGAAGGAATCATTCCCATCAGGCAAATCAAATTTGAAGTTGATCATCAGTGAACCACAGAGCAACTTAAAAAAGATCCGCTTGAGCATAGTGAAATAGCACTACTGCTAAAAGCTAAAGAAGAACGTCAACCAAGACCCAGCTGGAGAGATATTTCAACTAAGTGATTTACTTTTGAGACTCTGTCGGCGCAGTGGGACTCCCTGGTAGTTATTAAACGAGCCTTGAAAAGCGCCGATGGAAAAGTAGTGAATACATAGTTAATGGTACCAAGGAAGAGAGTATCGGAAGCCTTGAAAGAAGTCCATAATGGAAAGTCTGATGTTCATCTCGAAGTAAACAAAACTATTGATGTAAAATCGTGGTACCGGCGTTGTTTAACCTATACCACAAGTCAAGGACCCAAAACCAGGTCTAGGGGAAAGCCGAAACAGTATAATATGCGACTACTGTTTGAACATATCGCCAGCGATTGAATGAAGACACGCTCTCAAAGCTAATTCTATAGGATTTCAGATGAACGATAAAGTCTGATTATATAATTCACAAAGGAAGAAATGAAGATTTCTCTAGCTAATGCTAGTATGGGAAGGGCCTTTCACAGTCATCAAAACAATTAACGTGGTATACAGAATTCAATGTCGGTCCAGAAAAATATTTAATACAACACAGTCGATAAAATGATTATAGTATGTATAGATAGGTTCACGCTTTTTTGAATGTAGATGTGAAACGCTTTAAAAATTCTTAAACTATGGATTATCTTTAAATACATTATATCCCTTTTCATCTATATCTCTGGAAAATGCTGAAAAACCAATTCACTGATACGCTCAATATGGGTACAGAATTTTTTTTATAACGCAATAGATACTTACGAATTGGTTTGTGTTGTTTAGTATCTTCATCTCCAGATCCTTCATCGACTTTTGAAGAATGGACTACTCTATCGAAAATTTGGCCCTGCTCTATTTCATCATCAACATCACGAATTTCTACTATGGTTTCTTCAGAGACTCGCACGGAAGTATCTATCTCCATCTCGTATTCTTCGTTTGCTACGGCGATTTCTAACGACTCTGATGAATCAGCAATTGATGTGTTGGGAGAAATCTCGACTTCTGTCTAGATTAAAATTTATTAAATAGCATTAAATTTGAACGTATTTTTGTTATTTCAAATGGCAAATAATTATTGCTTAAAAAGTATATAATTATTGATATATAATATGACATGATACGATCAACGGTTTATCACCGTTCCCAGCTAATTCTTTGAAGGACATTTTTGCAGTTTTCCATTCCAAAATTGCTAATATTAAATCTCTTTTAACAAGACAAAGAAACCGTTTCCCCACTATTAAATTTATTTATGAAGTCCAGTGGACTGGCGCTGCTACTATTCTTAACTTCGACAGCAATCGGGTTTCTTCGACATTCTTCTTGCAGGCGATCGCTTTCCCGAATTTGCCATACGGGTTGAGGTCGTTACGGAATTTAACCCCTCAGAACAGATGTAGACGTGAAAGGGTAGGTTTAAAATAGTAAAAAATTACGTGAAGTAGGTCGGTGTATCGCCAATAAACTAAAGAAAACAGGCAAAAAGCAATTTCACCCGCATGGACTGGTATGAGTAGAGAGGCAGCTAGTGAAAAATACAAAGTTTCAGAAGGAATTAGTGGAAACATACAACTAAAAGTTGGCCATCCGACGCTATTTACAAAAAGATAAAGTTTTAAATATTGAAACTATCGGTGCTGTTAGTGATTGGAGATATTCGATGACCAGCAGTGATAATGTTTCCATTATTTCTGGTCTTGTAAACAAATAAGGATGTAACGAAAACAAAAATATGGAAGGGGAATAGATCAGGTTATGACTTTGTGAAAAGCATCACATTAGGAAAGAATTTACGCGTTTGACTAGCCACAAATAAAAATAAATTGTGCATCGGTGGGCCAAAATGCAATTAATATTTTTTTACCAATATTAAGCCTCATTTAGAGAATGCTCCTCCTCAAAATATCTATAATTATGACTAAGCCAATATCACAGACGATCCTGGTTTGAAAAAGCTCTCGTTTCAAGAGGCAAGGAAAGAGTGGGTATTATTAAGAAACATTCCAAGACTTCTGTAAGTATTATGATATGCGGGCCGGCAGACAGAAAACTTACCACCTATTTTAGTGTATGTACGAATCCTTGAATTTGTATAATAATTGGATCCAAGGTGAGCCAGCTGGAAAGTGTATGATGGTTCAGATGTTTGAAGAGTGGTTTCTTGATGTTTTGCCCTACACGTCAAGGAATATGCCCAAAATTATGAACAAACAATTGGAATTGATGATAGCCTTCTCATCTCGCCTCTTTTTTTTTAATACAGAGTGCCCAGGAAAATCATGACTTCCCTTCCATCAAACTCAACCCCATATTTTGCCGCCACTAGATGTCAGTTTATTGCCTCTGTGAAAAAAAATATGGAGGACAGTCCTAGATAATACTTTTACAAAGAAATCAATATGAAATGGGTCAATTCGGAAAAGCAGTTCCCATCTCGTATCCTTTTTCTTACTTAAGCTTTTCATACAATTCTGCATCTTCCCCCCTTTTCTGTCATTCCTTTAAACTTAGGTAACTTCAGTCGAGAAGATTTTTGAAACCGAGTATTCAAACCTTTCAGCTATTCGCAATTTAATATATCGGCAACTCAAATTAAATGATAAATGTAGCAATCGACCAATCTGACTTTGAAGATGAAATAACCCTTCGGCGAATAGGTTATGTTCTCAGAACAAAAAAGCGCATGCCGCCGATAGGTGAAGAGCGGCTATCTCTAGCAATGTTACCAATTTGTTTCGTCAATTTCTGGCTTGCTGTGACCATCCGCTCGCTTCGTCCGCTACGGGGGCGCAACCAACAAAAACTAACTAAAACTAACCCAAGCCATGCCCAAAATGAAGAAAAAAAACTTTTTACACATAACATTAAAAAATATGTCTTGCCATTGGAATCAAACCTGCGCCACCGTATCATAAGCACAGCATCTAATCACTGCGCCATGAGACCCGCTGAAAGCAATTCATTGGAACGTAAAAACATGGGTAATTCTGATACATCATACTATGCATGCGATAGAAAGTTTATAAAGTCTATTAACAGTTGCGCTAGATTTAGCCGCTCCTCAATAGAGGCACGGAACGGCAGTGTATCATCTAGCCAGTAAGAACTTAAAAGAACCCCAAACTGTTTGTCGATGACACACTATTTGAATCGAATTTACTAACGACCAACCATGTTATTGCATAGTTTATGTTTAAAAGTAGTATATCAAACACATTTTAAAGTTAAGGTATTATTGAATTGTCCCAACAATCCAGGGGACAAAATTGAGACATTGGAACAAAAGACAAGAACTTTCAGTTGAAAATAAATTTAGGACTTCTTACATGTGGTTTTTGAAACTCGTGCTTTATTTATTAAATTTTAATAAAATATTCTAAAAAAAAATAATCTACGAAAATTCAAATCTTAAGATTCCAGGGAATGTTGAAAAGGTATGAGGGAAACCGCTTATTTGAAATATTATTTCCTTTGACTTTATACATTCAGTTTTGGGACACCCTATATATATGTACAGAAAGAAAAAAAAAACAAATCATAAATTGAAGTCGGGTTTTGCGAGGTCTTTTCTATGAGATTCACAACCGTATCGTTCGAGAGAGGAGACAGAAAAATCTGAAACCGGCGCGGCGCAGTGAACAGTTTATTTTGTGAAGGTTTTTTGTTAGGTGTTGTTACAGGTCAGTAAAATGAAATTTACAATATTGGTGTTAGCATAATTTGCATTTATTTATTTTTATGGATAGTTCATATTGGATGATATAAAATGTGTATGAATTTATTGAAATCGTTTTATACCGTGAACAACATTGCATTAAATAAACGCTGTGTCTAGCCTCCCGGTACCGGTATCCGAATAAATCCCGGTAAAATATAATGGCGGTATGATGACGTAATGGTCTACCGGTATTTACAATAAACCCGGTAGATTTTGTTCTCGTATTACAATATGTCTTCGTAATGCAATCAATTTGTCGCAAGAGCTCTCGTGGTGTAGAGGTTTAGATAGTTGGGTCTCACTTGGACGGCACGGGTTCGAACCCCATTGCTTTTTTTATTATTTATTTAAGATTATGTTTCTAAACAGTTTTTTTTCTTTATTTTGGGTATGTCTTGGGTTAGATTGGGTTAGCACCTGGTTAGTTTCCTTTTCTTGAGCCCCCGTAGCGAGCGAAGCGAGCGGAGGGTCATGCGGATCGATCAATAGGAGAGGCCGATTTTGATATAGTCGGCTACGCCTGTAAAGGATCTTTAAACGGTAATTATTTTGTAAAATCTAACGGGATTAATAGAAACACCGGCAGAATATTACGTCATCAATACATACGATGCGGACATCGGTACCGGGAGGCTAGCATAGCTTGATATAAATACCGGTAGATTTTTACATCATTATATATACGTCATCATTTTACCGGGATTTATTCGGATACCGGTACCGGGAGTCTAGACACAGCGTTAAATAAAACCCAAAAATAGATTATTGTAAGCAAGGGACTTGGTGAATCTACTAACATTTTCCTCCCCTGACTGGGCGAATATCCTAGCTATAAATGAGAAAGAATCATTCAAGAGATATTGGCCCAAATTGCAACTATAGCTGAGTAGCCTCCCGTATGGGACCTCAGTACCTACTGGCGATGTCTGGCTAACTAGTACAAAACTTTTCAGTTTTGAATGTATTGTCACAAGTGTGGAAGGACAAATTTTAGAACGGGGGCAGTAATTTAATTTATGGTATATTAATAAATGTGGCGCAGCATGGTTCGGTTTTTGGAATTGCGATCTGGGTTTTATCTGCCATGCTCTTTTCCCTCGAGAATTCCAGGCTGAGTACAGTATGATTTCCCTCTAATTGATAAAATAGGTCTATTATAAATTTGAGGTTTGCTTTACCTACCACCTCTTATTCCTCAAATTTCCCTAATTTTGTTAAAGTTGACCGTATGTTGGATAAGAAAAGTTGTGCAAGGTACAGTTATAACACAACGTAGGTATTTATTGTTTTTTTTTTTGTAAATCTGTTTTGATGTTCATTGACAAAATAAAGACAAAGCACAACTTATCTCATTCAACCTTGTTGAACGGACCCGGGTATGTTATACTACAGGAATATTCAGAGAACCTGAAAGCTTTAAAAATTTAGTATCCTGCAATATTTTAAAGGACTAATCAAAGAAGATTCAATATCACATATAGAATATTCTCGATATATTCATATATTATTTTTGCTATCTGGATTCTTTGTCATCTTTTACCTTACAATTAAATATTCACCTATTTTATTTCGCATGGAATTACCATTTATTTATTACAAAACCTTCAAACTTTAAATTTGTAATCTATGACAAGCAATAAATTATATAGACACAATCAATCAACCAATCGCATGAGGGCGCACGAACAAAATCTCTTCTCTCATTCTCCACTTCCACTTCACCAATAAGATCGGATACTATACAGGTACGTAGCTCCTTTTTAAGGTAGACTGCTCTCATATAAAAATGCTCAGTGGCATTTTCACTTCTAAAAAAAACATGCACCAATACCCAACAATCGCAATCAGATGAAAATAGAAAAAGCATCCAGTTTACAAGTCGTTTCCCAATCGCTGTTTTATGATATTTATTACGCAAATTCCTCACTCCCAAGACCTAAAAGTTAGTAGCTTATCACATTTTTAACAAATTAAATCCACAATAAATTATTGTCACAGCTGATTTTTGACTCCAACTAACTTAAAATGTATTCCATGAATTTGTTAGCAATTATTCCCCGATCATTCTTAGCAGCGCGGCATCATGTAGAAATAACTAAGTTATTTCAACAGCAGGGAGTTGACATAATATAAACTTCTCGCGGAATTACTCGATTCAGCTAATTTTGTCGTAATATGTAGGAGAGTATATCTCCGAAACGCCTTAGCCGATCTTTAAAAATGATGAAAATTCTGAAAGTTCATTATTTCTTGCGACAATGGCTTGATGTGATCTTCAATAAAACCTTATATTTCGATATTATACAGGGTGTGAAAGAAAACAATTTAGAAATTGCACCTCTTGCAATAGTAATTCCTGAACTTTCATCGTAATCAATTACACTCATGTCTGGCGACCTAGCAGGCCAATTCATTCGCTTAATACCATTCTCCTTCAGACATTCTTGGTCAACTCGAACCTTGTATGGACGAGCATTATCGTCCACCAAAATAAAACCTTTCCAAAAGTTCTGAGCAAAGAGGCCGACAATCTTATTCACACACAAGTCACGATGCCTAACACATTCATACTTTTTCCAATCAAAAACTATCAAAACAGTTTTGCCATTCCTCGTTACTCCATCCCATAGAGTGTCATTTGGAGGAGGAAGTGTGACTTTTTCCTCCTCCAAACTTCCATATTGTCATGAGTAGCTTAGGGGTAGCGCGTTTCCTTTAAAGAAATACTTCTCAGAGAAGAGCCGCGTCGCGATTAGTACAATGACGGGATCTCGATGCTTCCTTTAATCTACCACTGGATGTTCTACTCGTGAGGACACGCCTTGTTTAGCGTGCCGGGGGGTAACTGAGGTAGACCGGGACCCCGTTACTAGGGGTAAGAAGAGGTGATAAAATAAGCACGTTTAGTTTATAACAATAACAATTAATGTATTAACGATAAAACTTTAAAAATAATTATTGGTCAGAAAAATGAGATTCTATTATACCCGATTACTACGGTGCGCATGTTTTCTCGATTTGAGGTACTGTTTATAGGTCTTTGTTTACTGTCTTATGATTTATAGTTTTTCTTAAGAGTTGGGGTTTATTTAAGAGCACTAATAGATTTCATTAAACTTTTTAACTGACTATTTAGACACTTGCCTTTCTCAACACTCTGACAAACTTCTTGTCAGGACTTTACTATGGAGGTTGTGCAACCCCTGGTCCTGACAGTCGTCAAGTGACTAACCGGTACCAGGTTTGGAAGGAAAGGACTAGAACCTAAAGCAGTCGTATGACTAACTTTAGGAGCGGATAGAACCCAGAAGGCAGTCGTCAAGTGACTAACCTTGGGAGCTGGAGGTGAGACCAAAGTCTGCCGAACTGAGGGTTCGGTAGCGTATTTATAAAAACAAAGTGATGATCATTGCATGCATAATAAGGTTCAAAGTCGCTCCCGTTGATTGCTCGCGTTGTTTATAGTTTGCCTTTAATGTTTATATGACAATCTCCAAGTTCAAGTTCAAACTTGCGACAGGGTGATATTTGCTTAGTAAATTATGCATTTTAGTAGATTACAATATTTTCTTCAATATACCGCTCATTCCTTTCTCTCCAAACTAACATTCGCCCATCTGATTTATACAGTGCAAAGCGACATTTATTAGTAAATGTGCATCATTTCATTCTGCTTTTCCCCAGTTCAAATGTGCTTGAGCCATATTCTTCGTGAAACTTGGTATACAGAGATGGACACGCAGCAGGTTTTCTGGCATTTAAACCTCGCTTATGCAAACGGTCTCTGATGGTAGTAGTCGACACCATCATTCTTGTAGTCTGGCCTTTATTTGTGTTGAATTTGCAGTTCTTCGCCTGACAGATAAGTTCATCAGATGATCTTCCCTGGGGATCGTACATCTTTTGCCACCGTATTGCCGAACTTTTCTATATATGCTGATTTATAGCCTCTTTTTATCGTTCTTTGAGCTCTGGATCTTGATGCCCCCTCCAGGTCAGCGATATCTCGTAAGCTTTTTGCTCATGAGTGCAATCTGTTTGAAATACATTTTTTAATGAAGCCCTCTTAAATTACATTATCAAACTTACAGCATAATGTTTCGTAACTCATTTTTTCTTAAAAGCATTTTTAGGATAAACTACGCAATGAAAAAGATTGCAAGATTACACTTGGCGGTCCGGCGGGGAAAAAGGTATATGTTCAAATCGTAAGTTTTGAGATAATGCCGTTTAACTTTCATTCTCTTGCTTTTGGTTGTTTTTTAGGGTAAACAATATTTTTTTGGGGTGAAATACTTCAAATTACCTTTAATATCATTGGATGAACTTAAAAAACAGATTACCTTAATATTAACAGAAAAAGTCTTGACTTATACCTTTTTACACTTTTATTTAAAAAAAATAATAATCATATATCCTTTTACACAAAAATAATAACTTAAATAAACTTAAACACGTCTTTTTTTCCTCTTTTTACATGTCTTCTTCATCACTATCTTCAGTAATAGTATCCAGAACTCCTTTCTTTACGGGCAAAGAATTATAAAAGTTCTGGAATGTATTATCTATATAGGGCAATAACTCCAATAGGTTCTTCTTTTTTTCAACAGATATGGCTACAGTACCTTGGTAAGACAATGGCACTGATATGGCTTCAGGGATGCCATTTTTTTTTTCGTAATATAGTATTTTGAAGTCTTCTTCAGTGTCCAATGTGGTTTTGTATTCTATAATTCCGATATTTTGGGAATATCTAAACCACTTTATCTCCTTCCATATTACCTTTTCTCAATTTTCGTTAACTTTCTTGTCTTGAAAGTATTGTGTAAAAAGTGACGAAAATTCGAAAAAATCTTCACGTTTCATTTCTTCTACAATAAACTTTTGCTTCTTACCACACGGTAGGATAAGTTGCACCCAGTCTCTAGGAAACACCTATAATGGTGAATCCCTATATTATAACTGCTTAACTTTTTTTGTCAGGCAGTATATTAAGAATATTTTATCTGAAAAAACGATGGGGAAAAGTTGAGCTTATAGTGTGATCTATAATAAGCCCAGTAACACGCAGTAATATTATTGTAAAATACAGGGTGGGCCAATCAAAACGAAACAACGCTTATATTAATTTCATATAACGTTCGTTTTTGAAAAAATCGTTCGGATTGCCCGCCTCGTCATTAGTGTACTGTAAAATTTTCAAAATTTTCCTATGTATAGTTTTCCATAAATATGTAGATCGATTTAGTTCCCTGTATAAATTATTTTTCTTGCTTTCTTTAAAATAAGTAGGGTTCTTTTTTAAAACATTATACCCCCAATATAACCAATATATAAAAAAGTGAATGTAGTTAATTTAGACAAACACACAGGAGAATCACAGGACGACACTCTTATCATGCTTAACTGCCGCGAACATGTGGTTGTCTAGGAAGAGATCGGCGGGAAAATAGGTATAAGTATATCACATTTTTAATAAAGGAGTACGCTAGATTTTAACAGATTTAATTGTGAAAAACGATATAAGTTCATTTAAATATTTGGGTCTGAATTAATTTAAATAATTTTTTTCTTGTGAAAAAGGATATAAGTTTACATATACCATTTTACGCTACAAAATATTGAAAAAATGTTCTAAGTTTATAGTGAAAATAGGTATATGTGTCATTATACCGTTTTTCGCAAAGGCATATCTGAAAAAAATTAAACTTATTCTGAATAAGTATACTTATACCCCTACTCACAAAAAATAGTTGAAAATTATGATATATACCTAATTTCACATGTGTTTTATGACAACACGTATATAAGGAGACTTGTGTCGTTTTTCCCACTAATAAAACACGTTATTTTCTAACTGGTGTCATACTTAACTCATTTTGCACAATTTTTGACATATTATACCCTTTTTCACGCCGGACCGCCACTTATTCAGATGACAATGACTGTCATTGAGCTTCGTTTCCATGGTTTCTTGTTAATCTGCTTTTTGCCACAACCAACTAAGCGAATGGATGTCAAATTGCACCAAATTTCAACAATGACAATGAGAACTTAAGTTAACAGCTGACTTAATAGGGACATTAAGATTCACTTGGAAGCTAAAATCATGGCACTTCTGTGCACAAAAAAGCTTGATAATAAAATCCACTGTTCCACATCAAATGAAAGAGCTCCTAAAGATTGATAATTTTTGTAATTTAAAAAATGCGGATTTTTTGAAAATGCCCTATAACTTTTTCTTCCAAACAAAAAATTTGAAAACTGCCAAATACGTCCCGAAATGTCGACCAAAACTTCTAAATGTGATTATGACGAAAGTTCTGGAATTACTATTGCAACAGGTGCAGACAATTAAAATTCTACATTTTTACATTTTATTCTTTCACACCCTGTATCACACTGAAAAATGACTTTTCTTGAAAATCACATCAAGCCATTGATACAAGAAATAATGGACTTTCAGAATCTTCTTAGTGTTTATCGACTAATTCCAGGAGAAGTTTATTTTCATCTAATAAGTACTACGATTTTGTTGATCTTTTGACCCCTAAAAACCCTTTTCCACCCGTTTTTCTTCCTTAACAGTTGAGGCGAGGCATTTTAATAACCATAATATCAAAGAAAGATAAATTATTATTTGTGAGTGATTTATTTATATTTTTTAACTTCCAAATACCCTACGTACGTATTTTAGTTATACTCTTGTATGTATGTTATGAGCTATTTTTTATATTTACTTGGACTTTAGAGTTGCTTGAGTTTAATTACAAGCTAAATATTTCAGCACACTGTCGTTCTGGACTGTCGAGATTTTATAATAAATAATAGGTTTTCTCACTCCATCGAATATGGATATGAGCAATATTTGATAATAATGCTAAATTTAATCTTACCACATGTGATTCGAACTGGACAGATTTCTTCCTATTAAGAACATTGTTTGGATCACGCCTAGGTTGTTTTACTATTTTCACCATATATGGTTCCCCCTAAAATCGATATAAGGAAAATATGAAATGCATTTAACATAAATGAAATTATAATAACTATGTTGATTTGAAGCCACTTTAGCCGAGTTTACTTTAAAGCAGTGGCTTCCAAACCGTAAGTCAAATAACGTATCAAAATAGGCAATAAACCGAATATTCATTTTATTTCAAATAAAGTCAGTTAACCTTAAGGCTTGAATTTCAAAAATAGAATAGACAATGACTATATTCTAACTAACTAAAACAGAGTTTTATCCACAATACCGAAACAGGATATTTGCACTCGACGCGCGTTTCGCTAACCATGTTAGCATCATCAGGAGATTATTAAAAAATTAAAATCTTCCTAACTCCCTTTTATACTACTGTTTGCTTAATCAAGCGAAACCAAAAAGAACCAATCCTGGGATCCCGCTAGTCACGCTTGATCAACCAATACAATGGAATATACGGAATAGGCCCTCTATCTCTATTTAAACTATTCTTACATTTAATAATTTCCATACTCTCATATGCGTCTAATAATCTCCTATCAGTTATACTATGAATTAATTTTAAATTTTTAATTGTTATTCTATGATTATTATCAAAAGCATGATCGGCAACACTTGATTTTTCTGTTCTACCATACTTTAAATGAGCTATATGTTCTTTGAATCTCGTCTGTATAGATCTTCTAGTTTGCCCAACATATTTTTGGTTACAATCCATACATCCAATTTCATATATTCCACTTCTTTCTAATATTTCAATTTTGTCCTTTGGACCACCTAATAATTTCTTGATGTTAAACTGAGTCTTTTATACTAATTTTAAACCTACTTCCTTAAAAACTTTTTGGAGTCCTCTAGTATACTGAGGATTATACGGTATCGAAACGTATTTTGTATTTTCATCCTGATTAATGAAAAAAGTGGAATCACGAATGGTCTTTCTAAACAAATGCCTATTAATTAGTTTATTTATTAAGTTAGTATTCAAACCATTAACTTACGCTATATTCCTAATAGTTTCCTTTTCATTATTAAATCTTTCTCTGCTAAGAGGAAAGTTAACCAAACGGTGTACTAAAAAATTAAAGCTGGCCATTTTATGTTGGTCGCAGTGGAACCAAAAATATGTTGGGCAAACTAGAAGATCTATACAGACGAGATTCAAAGAACATATAGCTCATTTAAAGTATGGTAGAATAGAAAAATCAAGTGTTGCCGAGCATTCTTTTGATAATAATCATAGAATAACAATTAAAAATTTAAAATTAATTGATAATATAACTGATAGGAAATTATTAGACGTATATGAAAGTATGGAAATTATTAAATGTAAGAATAGTTTAAATAGAGATAGAGGGCCTATTCCGTATAGTCCATTGTATTGGTTGATCAAGCGTGACTAGCGGGATCCCAGAATTGGTTCTTTTTAGTTCCGCTTGATTAAGCAAACAGTAGTATAAAAGGGAGTTAGGTAGATTTTAATTTTAGTTTTAATCATCTCCTGATGATGCTAACATGGTTAGCGAAACGCGCGTCGAGTGCAAATATTCTGTTTCGGTATTGTGGATAAAACTCTGTTTTAGTGCATGTTGTCGAAGGTTCCAAACCCCAACGTAGTTGAGATGGCTTCACGGTCAGCGGAACTTAACCTTTATCGTAAGTTTTCTACTAAGATTAGGCTAGTGAGTGCAGATATTTGGTTTCTAAAGTCTTGTAAAAAATTTAATGTTTTCCCAAATGTTATTAAAATTGTTTTACCTAAATCTTCTCCTGTTACAGAAAAAGTACTTCTTTTGCCAGACAAAAGTGGTTGGATTTAGAAATCAAAAATTTGAACAGTAAACGAAGTATGTTTGAATTAGAAGCATACAGACTTTATAAAAAACTAACATTTAGATTAATAAATATTGAACATGAAGAATGGTACGAGTTCCAGAGAAAATTGTTTTTAGTAATTGATACAAAATAAGTACATCAAGAAAATGTCTTCCGTCAATAAAAAACTTAAGAAAATCAGGAAAATGAAACCTAAGTCTGATAGTTCTCAGGAAGTCGTAAACATTGTAGAAAACCTATCTTCTCAATCTTTTGATAAAGCTGAATTGGATCTTTTAAACAAGGGTCTGAATTTTGCATTGCCTCCACCAAAGGATAACTTACTTGATATTGTAGGTAATATAGAAAGCTCTATTCAACATCTTCCTGACTCTACTAAAGGATTTGTTAGAGAAGCATGCAGAAATTAGATCCCAAAAAATGTAATTAATAATAATGTTAACTCTCGACCTGGAAAAGGAAAAAGTTTAATCAAGAGATTGAAGGAGAAAGATGTTTTCTATCTAAAAGCTGACAAAGGTGATAAGGTTGTTATATTAGAAAAAAGCGAATATTTTCAACGGGTTGATAATTTAATAGAATCCGGGCCCTATAACAGAATCTCAAGGAATACATTATCTAAGATGGTAACACAAGTTAAAAACATTTTGAAGAAATGTAGCAACCTTATTTCTGATCAAATTAGATACAAATTATCTGTAAGTAATCCTACTATGCCGAAACTACATTGTCTTCCCAAGATTCATAAAGCTGGGAAGGCAATGCGTCCTATAGTCTCGGCAATAGGATCACCAACTTATAATATATTCGAGTTGCTAGCAAACCAGTTTGAAAATTTACCTATAAAACAACAGAATTCAGGAGTACTAAATTCCTTAGATTTCATAAACAAAATTAAAGACGCGATTCTTAATGAAGGTGAAATTTTAATCTCGTTTGATGTTAGCTAATTGTTCCCTAGTGTACCAATCCCACAGACCTTCCAATACCTTCGTGAATTACTTGAGATGAATAGTTTTGATAACGAAATCAAACAAGAATATTTAACTTTAACCAAACTTTGCATGGATCAAAATTATTTTCAATACCAAAATAACTATTACCAACAACTTGAAGGCACGGCAATGGGCAACTGTTTATCGCCGTTCTTAGCTAACCTTTTTATGAATAAATTTGAAAATGAAGTCAATGAGGAGTTCGAATATTTTCCAAGGGTATGGTACAGGTATGTGGATGACATTTTCGCGATTTTCGACACAAAAACCGCTACTGTTGAAGATTTTGTAACAAAACTAAACAACCGTTTCCCCACCATTAAATTTACTTATGAAGTCGAGAACAATGGCCAGCTACCATTTTTGTATACTTTAGTGATTAGGAACGATAATAACAAACTAGAATTTGATATTTATAGAAAAAATGCTGCCACTAACCGATATATTCCTAATGACTCCTTCCACTGCGACCAACATAAAATGGCCAGCTTTAATTTTTTAGTACACCGTTTAGTTAACTTTCCTCTTAGGAGAGAAAGATTTAATAATGAAAAGGAAACTATTAGGAATATAGCGAAAGTTAATGGTTTTAATACTAACTTAATAAATAAACTAATTAATAGGCATTTGTATAGAAAGACCATTCGTGATTCCACTTTTTTCGTTAATCAGGATGAAAATACAAAATACGTTTCGATACCGTATAATCCTCAGTATACTAGAGGACTCCAAAAAGATTTTAAGGACGTAGGTTTAAAATTAGTATATCAGACGCAGTTTAACATCAAGAAATTATTAGGTGGTCCAAAGGACAAAATTGAAATATTAGAAAGAAGTGGAATATATGAAATTGGATGTATGGATTGTAACCAAAAATATGTTGGGCAAACTAGAAGATGTATACAGACGAGATTCGAGGAACAGAAACATCAAATGTTGCCGAGCATGCTTTTGATAATAATCATAGAATAACAATTAAAAATTTAAAATTAATTCATAATATAACTGATAGGAGATTATTAGACGCATATGAAAGTATGAAAATTATTAAAAGTAAGAATAGTTTAAATAGAGATAGAGGGCCTATTCCGTATAGTCCATTGTATTGGTTGATCAAGCGTGACTAGCGGGATCCCAGGATTGGTTCTTTTTAGTTCCGCTTGATTAAGCAAACAGTAGTATAAAAGGCAGTTAGGTAGATTTTAATTTTAGTTTTAATCATCTCCTGATAATGCTAACATGGTTAGCGAAACGCGCGTCGAGTGCAAATATTCTGTTTCGGTATTGTGGATAAAACTCTGTTTTAGTGCATGTTGCCGAAGGTTCCAAACCCCAACGTAGTATATATTCTAAGTGTTGCGTACTATTCATTTTTGAATTCAATATGAAATTAGAAGCATTCGGAGAATTTAACATTGAGAAAAAGCATAACCTCCAGCTGATGCCATGCTTTAATTTAATGGCTCATGTAGGTATATCACGAAATTATTTTCTTTTTCCAGTGGTACGATTAATCTTAAGATACAAAAAGACGGGCGGTTGTATTCAGTGCAAAATTTTTATAAAATAAGTGAAGAACGCTTTCGGCCTTATAGTCCGGGAGCCAGCGTCAATTTTTGGTAATTATTTTAGACCGCTTGAATTCAACTTATATAGTTGTTCGTATATAGAGAAACACTGAACCGACCGTCAGCTGGACCGTCAGCGCTGGATGCTGCGGCGGGAAGATGAGATAGTTGTAAAAAAAATAGAATTCGGAATTATCTTCGACCGGTTGAATTTTTTATGATAAATTGCCTATGTTACCTAGTTTAAAAAATGAATAGTCAGCTGCGTGCCGGAATCAACGTTGTACGTCAGCTGGTCATGAGCAGGTGTAATAAAATTGAAAAAAAAAAATTTATAACCAAGCGAAATTTTTTTACCTGACTTAGGACTCATGTAGAAATATGAAAATAATAGTCAGCTGGGTGCATCGTATGACAAAGACCGTCAGCCGGAGCAATAAAGTATCATTACGCTCATACATCCAAGCGGCGCGCGGTAGTTTAAGTGGTCCGACTGACGATCTTCGTCTCAATATGCATTCAGCTGATTAGAATTTTCCAATTTTAGTTCATTAAAACTATTATACGGCTAAATATCAATTAAATATTCATTGATTTATTAAAGATATAGTTAGGTAAAATCCGAATATCATTAACGCTTAAAATTAATTTTTTTTACTCAGATATGCTCGAAATATTCGAAAATTATTTATTCAACGATTTACCAAAAATATAGTTACGTAAGGTTCACATATTATTAACGTATAAAATGAAGGTTTTTATGTCATTCAGATAGTGTGGAAATATTCGGAAAGAAATATTTATAATGAGTGTATGTTATTAAAAATTATCTTCATCATTGCTCTGGTTGTCGTCTGATGAATCATCTATTTCAATATCATCGTTGATGTCTCCTGCCTCTGTTTCACTGTTATCTGTAGAAAATAAATAAAAAAATATTTATCAAAATCATGATGATTGACATGTTTTTCTGAAAAAATAGAAAAATATGTTTTTTCATACCTTCAAAGTCTTCATCAATATTTGTGATGCTTGTAATTGACGGCGGCAATTGATCTCCTTCAAAACATTTGAAAAAATACTTTTCATCTCGTTCTTCCCAACCGTAGTCAGATGGCGAGAACTCGGATGGTATGGGAAGATGTGCGTGACTCCAGAGATGTGCGATATATGATGTTCCGAGAAAATGTTGATGTAGTTCAGATTTGCAAGGCGGGAACATGGAACCATCAATTCCTTTTTCTAAATGCAGTATTTGCTTATGTAAAGGTTTTTGTACGAGCAACGTTGACATCATTAATTATTTCAAATGCATACAATTTACAAAGATAATCTTCCAATGTTGCTAAAAGTTGATTTAATTTGCTATGAGGTAGATTTGAAATTTCACTCAAAGCTTGAAAATATGTCGTAGGATGTTAAACGATTTTTTTTGCGTTTTCGATAGAAGGCTGGATTAAAATCACAGCCCGTAAGCGCATGAAAGGTTGGCAACGACGAACATAATTCTGCACCCAAGGTCTCATTCAACTTCCTGATATTGATGTTCCTTTGATAATTGCCAGTACCGATACGCATTGAAATTTCTAAATTACTTGAAATTCATATTTGCAAGCATAATCACCAAAATGTCAGTATCTGAGCATCTTATTGTCACATGGGCATCAAATCCACATTGCAAACATGATACACAATTTTCGTGTCGGCTTCTTCGTGACCCGTACATGACAAGTGTGGTTCTATTGTTGTTATTACTTTATTTTCTTGTACCTCATATTTATAGCCGTGTAGATAATTCACATAAATTATTTTATTCCCAATAAATGGCGCTAGGTAATCCTTTGACCAATCTTCGATAATAAATTCAACCAAAGCTTCTTTAAAATATATATTTTTCAATGCGTCAGAGAGAAATTCGGTGGACGTAGTTGATCTGTCCCATTTATATTTTCCCATCAAGAAAAGGATTACATGGCGCCATTTATTGGGAATAAAATTTATGTGAATTATCTACACTACTATAAACATGAAGTACAACAAAACAAAGTAATAACAACACACTTGTCATGTACCGGTTACGAAGAAGTCGACACAAAAATAGTGTTTCATGTTTGCAATGTGGATTTTGATGCCCCTGTGACAATAAGATGCCCAGATAACCCAAACTAAGATATCGATGCCCAGATACTGACATTTTGGTGATTATGGTTGCAAATATGAACTTCATTAAAAGTAATTTAAATATTTCAATGCATGTCGGTACTGGAAATAATCAAAAAAACATCAATATCATGAAGTTGTATGAGACATTGGGTGCAGAGTTATGTTCGTCGTTGCCAGCTTTTCATGCGCTCACGGGCTGTGATTTTAATCCAGCCTTCTATGGAAAAAGCAAAAAAAAAAACCGTTTCACACTTTACGAAAGTCGCCAACATATATTCAAGCTTTGAGTGAAATTTCAAATCTACCTCATAGCAATTTAAATCAACTTTTTGCAACACTGGAAGATTATGTTTGTAAATTATATGCATTTGAAAGAATTAGTGACGTCAACTTTCTCGTACAAAATCCTTTACAAAATCATTAAGCAGTAAAAATAATCAGCAAATACTGCATTTAGAAAAAGAAAATGATGATTCCATGTTCCCGCCTTGCAGATCTGAACTGCGTCAACATTTTCTCCGAACATCATCGCACATTTCTGGAGTCACGCACATCTTCCGATACCATCCGAATTCTCGCCATCTGATTAAGGTTGGAAAGAACGAGATGAAAAGAATTTTTTCAAATGGTATGAACGATATCAATTGCCGCCGTCTTGCCGTCAATTACAAGCATCACAAGTATTGATGAAGGCTTTGAAGGTATGGAAAACTTATTTTTCTATTTTCTCAGGAAAACATGTCCATCAACATGATTTTGATAAATATTTTTTTTTTGGTTTTTTTTGTACAGATAACAGTAAAACAGAGGCAGGAGATATTCACGATGACATTGAAATAGATTGTTCATGAGACGACAATCAAAGCAATGAGGAAGATAATTCTTAATACAATGAACTCATTTTAAAAAAAATTTCCGAATATTTCAACAATATCTGAATGACAACAAACTCAATTTTATGCGTTAATTATATGTGAACTTTACGTAACTATATTTTTGGTAAATCATTGTATAAAGAGTTTTCGAATATTTCAACAATATCTGAATAAAAAAAAACACTGAATTTTAGGTGTTGAGGATGTGTGGACATTACCTAACTGTATCTTTGGTAAATCAATGAATATTTAATTGAAATTTAGCTACATAATAGTTCTAATAAACTAAGATTGGAAAATTCTAATCAGCTGAATGCATATTGAGACGAAGGTCGTCAGTCGGACCACTTAGACTACCCCGCGCCCCTTGGATGTATGAGCGTTATGATACTTTATTGCTCCAGCTGACGGTCTTTGTCATACGACGCACCTAGCTGACTGTTATTTTCATATTTCTACATGAGTCCTAAGGCATGTAAAAAAATTTCACTCGGTTATAAATAATTTTTTTTCAATTTTATTACCACTTCTCATGACCAGCTGCCGTACAACGCTGCTTCGAGCACGCAGCTGACTATTTATTTTTTAAACTATGTAACATGGACAATTTATCATAAAAAATTCAACCGGTCTAAAATAATTCCGAATTCCATTTTTTTTTACAACTATCTCATCTTCCCGCCGTAGCATCCAGCGCCGGTAGCCCAGCTGACGGTCGGTTGAGTGTTTGTCTATATGGGAACATACTATATAAGTTAAATTCAAGCGGTCTAAAATTCATGCCAAAAATTGACGCTGGCTCCCGGACTATTACCCATCATCCGTGTCACCTGAAAGCAAGGTATAATCTAGGTACAACGTATTGAAAATATGTACAAAATTTAAAAAAGTAGATTGTTTTTTTTTCGAGATATTGTTTTTTTTTTATTTTTAGTAAAGTTTGAGGATTATGAAAGATTATCTGGAGATAGATATAAAATAATATTTGAGATTAGTTATGAAAAGTTAAACTATACTTACATCGTCAGGTTGTACTCTTGAAACGAATTGGTAAAGAACAAACAAAACTATGAACACACAATTTCACATAATACATTAACATTTCAAGATTTTACTGTTATCCTTAACAAAAAAGGAGGTACAGCACCCTATATGTCAAATATTTAAAAAGTTATGTCAGCATCTGAAATGTAGTTTTATGAATGAAAAAATAGATTAGTGTGTTTCAAATAAATATATTTGACATTTACTCTTTTCTTAGATGTTAATTTAATATAAATTATAAATATAGCCGATAAGCAGGGTTAAAAACTTGTAGCATAATTTTTCACAATATATTAAATGGAATCCTTATATATGTAGTTCGTTTAATATAAGAAGGAAACTTTACGAGTTGAAACTTTTTTTGTCCATTTAGATTGGTTCATTCTGCTACAGTATCTTATTCACTGCTGCATCACTATAGTTTTATCATAAAGGAAAATATATACTAAGACAATGTGTTTAAGTTACAATCTGTAAATCTATTATAAATTTGCTATTTCGGGAAAGGCTACGAATATAGTAAAATATTTATTGACTTACGATTATTTTTCTTTCTTGCTCTGTTATCTTGGAAATTGGTTTTGGATTTTTTGGTTTCACTAGAAATGTTGACCACTTTTTCGGTTTATTTCTCCTTCCACTATTAACTGTTGTATTTTTCGTACTATCAATCAATTGTTCTTGACTAAAATATATATAAATAATATATTATAGAAGAAAACCAAGTAGAAACGACGAGAGCGCTTACCCAGCCAAGTTTTCTAAAATTTTTGGTGATGGGCCAACTTCTGGATCTTTTTCTATGTCTGTAATATAAATTAGATTTATTGTAACCTGTGCATAGATATTTAAAATAAACTTATCTTTTTAAAGCATATATTAGAAGCAAATATACGAAATAAATACTGTTACTTTTTTGCAAAAAAGCAATTATTTTCCTATCTGGGCATATCGTGTTTGAAATCGTTGGTGAAGGTCTCAAGGTGAAGTCTGCATCGTCAATGTGACACTTTTATGCTTCAGGGCTTAAAAATAGTTAATCACAGTGACACCGGCAAAAAAAAAACAGAAAGGAAAACAACAAAAAAGTTGATATACAGTGACAACAAAATAGCATATTGCGTAATGTGTTCGTAGTGGTAGCTAATAAGACACGAGTTTGAGAATTACGTCCAGATCCGTAGGCGAGTGTCGCCATTAATGGGCAGGGTCTTATAAGACATTCATTAAATGTGAATTGCATACACTTTCTTTTCTACGACAAGTCATTTTAATGAAAAATAAGACCTCTATTTTTCAAATTTCCCAAGTATTCAATAAGTACTGAAACACAGGACATTCAAGATAATTTATAAAGGATATCTTTTTAAGTATCCACAAATAAAAATCTGGTAAAAATCCCTGTTGCGAAACAGAAGATAATGGTTTTGATTAGCAAATTCTAATTTTCGTATTTGGCAAAAACTTATTTCCTGGCGACTTTTGCTAATAGCATTTTCGAGGGTCTGCAGTAATAAGAGTAGTACAGGGTCCTTTCTTTATAACTAATGCGGCTTCTGTAGCCTTATTATTAAAGATAGAGAAAATTTTCCAAATACTTTTTACAATCTATCAGAATTTGCTTTAGGAAAAATAAAACTACCATCGCAAAATGTAAAGATATTGAGCATTTTTTTTCATGGAACAGCATATATAAGATTGCTTATGATGAAAATATAAGCTTAGTTGAGATTGAAATGAGCCGTTTTCAAAATATTTCATATTATATTCAAGAAAGCTTAATAATTCTTGACAGACGGCGAATTAAGCCAGTAGTAAATGAGGCTTCAGCAAGCTTCATACTCTGGCGCCCTCTCTGAACAGAACGATGGACTAAGCACAGCATCCGATACATCTAATATCATTAGATGGATGCACC
>MU183662.1:53361-64052 GCA_016904865.1 Pissodes strobi | reverse complement strand
GCCACTGCGACACTTGTATTCGTCATAACGTACCATCCGGACTACCGGGTGATGAGTATAGAAAGAAGGATATCCTTGAAGTGGATGGACAAACTGACATAATTGCAGAACGTCGTGGTGAATGTAATGGGTAGAGTGTTTGAAAAACACATACTTCCGATCTATCGGATGTATGTGTATATATATATATATATATTCGTTGCCACCGTAACTATATATACAAATGTATTTACTAACCTATAAAATATATATAATCGTCGTCACTAACATCTTTTAAGTCTCATCCTTCAACTCGCACCAGACACTCTGGTGCTAACCTCTTAGCCAAAAACTTACTGGCGTCCGAGAGAGCATAATTATTCCTATAAACAGTCTGATTAGGAATATATTCCAGATGACGACCACGGAGATTATAACGCTCGACACTCTGCTTCCCTGCAACCTCGAGACGCAATCTGACATCTTCAAACACTCTACCCATTACATTCACCACGACGTTCTGCAATTATGTCAGTTTGTCCATCCACTTCAAGGATATCCTTCTTTCTATACTCATCACCCGGTAGTCCGGATGGTACGTTATGACGAATACAAGTGTCGCAGTGGCTAACAAATCTAGAAATATCGCTTTTCATTTTTCGCCAATAGAATCGCTCCTCCACCCGTAAAAAAGTCTTATAAACACTCCTGCGTCCTGATGAAGGTGGTTCATGGGCACCAGCTATTATCTTTCTTCTATCCTCCTTAGGAGCTACTTCCTTCCAATTGTCCACCTCCAGTCTTAATTCCGGATAGTCACATTTTACAAATTTCCACATCCAGAAAACTTCAAAGGATTACCTTTGATCGTCTCCATCATTCTCAAGTACCATCCAATTGAGGAACGACCCTGGACAATATGGCTGGAAAAACATTTCCTTTCAGGGTGAAATCAAATTGTTGAAGCTGAACTTGCCATCTCGCTAGTCTTCCAGTAAGTTGTTTCATGTGTGGCAACTATACCAACGAATAGTGATCCGTAATTACTGAGAATGGAACCAAGTCCAAGAAGGGTCGTAGCTTATTGACTGACCACAGAACTGCAAGACATTCTCTTTCAGTGGTCGAGTAATTTTGCGCGTGCTTAGTTAAGCTTCGGCTAAGATAGCTGATAACTCGTTCATTATCATCCGGTTGCGGTTGAGTTAAAACCGCGCCTATGCCGTACCTGGAATTATCACACTATACAACGAAAAATAGCGAGTAATCAGGACAGCTCAAAACTGGTGCTTCAACTAGACACTCCTTAATCTTCCTAAATGCGTTCTCGCATTGCTGTGTCCATTCAAACTTCCTAGATTTCCGCAATAGATCAGTAATCGATACTATAGCCGTAGAAAAGTATTTGATGAACCTTCGATTCAAAGTACCCACAATACGTCTCACTTATTTATCATTTCGAGGAACTGGGACTTCTAATATGGCTTTGACTTTATCAGAATCCATCTGCAAACCATGTTTATCCACTACTTATCTTAAATACTTAATCTGTGGCCTGCAAAACTGACACTTTTTCTACTTACCGTGAGGTTCGCCTCACGGAGTCTTTTAAATACTTCTTCAATGACCTTTAGGTGAGTTATAAAGTCTGATGTCATTATGACACTATCGTCCAAATAGACAAACACATAGGGTTCTAGGTCTGCACCCAGAACATTGTCAATTAGCCGCTGCCAGGTGGCAGGTGCAAGACTAAAAGGCAAACGGTTAAACTGGAATAGTCCTCTGTTTGGCGCAGTGAAAGCGGTATACGGTTTAGATGACTCCGCAACAGATACTTGCCAATAGGCTGACTTAATATCACATTAAGGACAAATTATAAACAACGCGAGCAGTCAACGCGAGCGATTATGAACCTTAAACGTG
Organism: Pissodes strobi; assembly: GCA_016904865.1. Taxonomy (NCBI): domain Eukaryota; kingdom Metazoa; phylum Arthropoda; class Insecta; order Coleoptera; family Curculionidae; genus Pissodes; species Pissodes strobi. The sequence continues at coordinate 62,147 of MU183662.1, read as the reverse complement.
CAACAATCAGCACATTTTATTATAAAAATACGCTAAAGAACACCAGTTCGGCAGACTTTGCGTCTCACCTGAAAATTAGATCCCGGCAGTGCACATGTATGCTTAGGTCCTAACCTATCCTTTTTTCCTTAGAGTAGGTACATGTTCGCGAAATCCAGAGGTTGCCTACCTACAGTAATAAAGGTCGAATCTATGATAAATTTGTCAAAGTTCTGGAAAGATAATTTTCAAGGTAGAATCTGTCAATTAGTTCAAATGCAGTGTGAACTCTGAGTATATCTAAAACAAAAACTAACCTTAAATGAAACAAAACACAACTCTGAAGAAAAAAACTAAATTTATAAACCAGTGATCAAAGACCTATAAACAATTCAAAAATATAACTCAATCGAGTTAACAAGCGCACCTTAGTAATAGGGCATAATATAATCTTATTAATAGACGTTGTTAATGTTTTCTCGTCAAGTCTTTAACAAACAGACTTTGTTATTGCGTTTAACTATAGTGCTTTATTTATCAGCTTTTCTTACCTGATGTAGATCGATCCCGAATCTCAGCTATACTCCTGCACGCTAACCAAGGCGTGGCGTCGCGGATAAAACTATACGTGACAATACTTTTTGAATCTTTTTGCCAAGAGAACACCGTTCTTTAATTCCTGACTGAATTTCAGTATTTTCAACAATAAGTTTCAACATTTCATTTGTAAAGAGAAACGAATATTACAGAACTGTCAGAATTTTTGTCGTAGTCTTTGACGCCAGGTAATCGACGAATAACATTTTTTTGCCCGAACGGCCTTTTTGGGGAAAAGTTTTTCAATGGACTGGTTCATATTTAACGGCAAAAATGGGCCCTTTTGGTTTCGTTTTTATTCGAAGAACCAATTATATTTTTGTCATCACAGTCTTGCTCTGATTCACTGTCAACTCTTCTTTCTTCTGCAGCCGGTCTTATAGACCCGCCGCTCTAAGCGGAAGGTTAAACAAAATATGGAGACGTTATTTTTAGACGTGAATTTAAATGCTAACATGGTTAGCCAAATGTTAGTCAAGTGTAAAATTTTTGTTTCGGTTTCGTGGATAAAAATATGTTGTAGTAAAAAAGGGTTATTGCCATAACGCTACTCCTTAACGGAGGTAAAAAAATATTTTCGATCGTAATTTCTATTGCATAAGTTAAAAATAGATTAGGATGACAAATTAAACAATAGTTTAAATGTTGTTTTTATTTATTCAAATATCTTATACATTTCACGTCATTTTTGGAAAATAAATAAAACTAACTTAATTAAAAAATAAATAATATAAATCGAAAGCTACAAATAAATAGGAGAGCCCCTGGTGAGCGTCTGCATATTTTTTCCAAAATTTTAATTTTCCTCAGAAATATGAGAAAATGGTTTCATTTTTTCATTTAAAAGTATAATATGGTGTTTATTCTATTTTCATGCAAGTTAAAAAAAGCAATATGCCATGACTGAGATCGATCTAAAACTGTCAATTTGATATTTGTCAAGATCCATCTAGTACATGGGGACGGTTTGGGCCCATATAAATCAAACTTGAAAATCGACATAAATTAGGTTTTACTACAAAATATAGATATTTTGCCAAAGTGTTAAGTGGCATAAGTAACAGCCAATCTATCACATCAACATGTGAGTTAAGTCGAACAATTCTTTAGAGCCAATACCGTCATTCATGCCGTCCACGGGCTTCTGCTTAGTGCTTAGATCTTATAAAGTGATTTTTTGCTATGCAAAGTCTTATTATAAAATAGAGAATCACTAGAGTTTTAGTTCATATTTAATTTAACTAGAAAAAAAATCCTTATGATATTTCCTACTCATTAGCTTTTAGTCAAATTATTTTTTTCTGATTCCTCTTTTTCCTTTTGCAGCTGCAGCAGTGCTTCGGACTGGGTACACGGCGGTTCTTCTGATTCAGGTTGTTTGGCTAAACTCTCGCTTGAACTTTCTGTAAATACAAAACTCATAAGTATATGGAGACTTTCTTAATTCGCTTCTTTCCATATACATTACAGGCTGAAAGTACTTTCAACTTTCAGTAATTTGCAGACCATTTTATAGATAGGTATTTCTTCTTTACCTTATGATTTAATAAATTCAAGATATATGGTTGAGAAGAAAATTAAACAGGAAACTTAAGAATTGCGATGTACCTTAACCTATAATTAAAAATGTGTCATGTATCTATTGAATTTGCAGTTCTATCTATTCTATAAACCAGATTTGCCAAGCAGATCAAGAAACCTGATAAACTTTGAAGTAAGCATTTTAAATATTCTGTAGGCTGCTGCTATATTCAGAATGCTAATGAAAACATTGCATTACAAAATAATAGACTTGTTAAAACTAACGAGCTGTGCAACATTGCAAATGTTACTAAACACAATATTGTGATTTTCTCCTTTTACTGGTTGATTTGTGTTATCGATACTCTCGCTACCTTACTTCTCTAGACCTTACGCCAGGTGTATAAACCTGCTTGACAGGTACGTACATCCGTTTAATGCGCCACCTGACAAAGGTGATATATATATTCGTTGGTGAGAAAATTGATAGTTCTTCTCGCCTGAACACTCGAGGCGAGCAGGCCGTTTTACGTATCGGAATTAATCTATTACAACATGTTTGTTCCTCAGGTTTAACTACCACCTGATTGTGCCGTTGCAGTATTAAGCGAATTAAGTAGAATGAATATTTGCTAAAATTATCGGTCATATTGTCTATAAACGTTATGTAATGAACTAGTGTGGTAACCCTTTTTTAGAGTAAGTTCGACATGAGTGTTTCAATTTAAGGTGGCTAAAGTTATTTATCATTTAACTGTGGAATATAATTTCATCTGTGAGGTAACACTTCCTTCTTTCAACGCTGACCTAGCTAATCCCGCAGGCAGTCAGCTCGCCCTACCGAGGTTTTTTGTCAAGTTGATGCGCCAACATGGCGGAGTCGTACTCCATAGGAAGCGCCAGTGTTTACACTGGCGCGTAAAATCAATTTTTATTTATTTCAGAACCTTAATTCTCTATCTGTTGTGATATATTATTGGCATTAATGAATTTACAATTCACAACTATGGGTTTTAACTACCGTACGTCGCTTTTCGTTACCTATAATTTAATTAATGACTTTATAATTAACGACGGACGGTAAGTCGTTTGTATTAATTACCGTATATCGCTTATCGGTATATATATTTTTAATTAATGAATTTATAATTAACGACTGCAAGATGTTTGCATTAATTATTGTATATGGTTTATCGTTATCTATCATTATAATTAATCATGATTAAACAATTAGGTCGTTTGACGCCTATCTCGTTAATTATCATTTCATTTCATTTACTGATCTGGCTATCTTGTTTATTGAGATTACCCTTAAAGGAGATGCTCAATTTTATCTTTGGTTAGTTAGAGAATTTATTTGGCTAGTATCTAAATAGTTGATTGAGTTAATTCTTTACTGTACTTGGCTGTAAAGCTCATGGCAGTAATTTATTTCACCTAATTGAAATTTACAAAATTAATTTGTTGCCTTGATATCGGAAGCGAAAATCGCATACCTATAGATATTGAACGACTGTAAATGTACATATTTACCTCACAGGTTAATTTATTGATTTGGTATTATTGAGGACTGTATGTATATCGCTCTACTGATATTGTCGCTGCCATGGAATTGATTTAGTATAAGTTTCATTAATAATCGTTTCATTTATACCTACATACCTACTGACTTTACCTATACAATAAGAATTGAGTAATATTAATATTAATCTTAAAGTTATAAGGCATAGTTAACAAGTAGTATCTTATGTTGCATTGATTTATTAGATAACTTATTGGTTTAAAAGCGTAACGAGAGCCTTAAATTGATTTGAGACAGAATTAATTATCCTAAAAGAGTTGATGTTAATTTACAATTTTTTTTATAAATAATCTTAATAAATAAAGTAATCTTTATGTTTATTTTGGTAAATGGTAGTAAAGATACTAACTAATCTGTGTATCCAAAATTTTCGACGTCCTTCTACAGGCTCTAAACGTTATGTCCCTGTTTTCAAGGATCAATAATCATTGATAAACTTCTTCAAAATAAAAAATTTGTGGCGCAGTACCCTAACTGCCAAGACATAAACTTACGCCTTTAAAAAAAATTGAACCTGCTGAGTAAACCTGGCGTATGGAGCCTAATGAGCATTTAGTAAATAAAATTACATATTTGGCACCCAACGCTTAAGGTTACAGCTGGCTCTCCAAAGCTTTACATCGGAAGAAAAAGACTTTCTATTAGAGTACAAAAACTAGAATGCAAACACTTATTTTTTAAAAGGGATGTTCAGATTCGTATAAAACCTGAAATTTCTCGATACTGCTAAGGCAAATTACCTGGAATATTATTTGGAAAGGACTACATTCGTGTACAATAAATTTTTGACAACAACTGTGGAGTATTTTAGAGGTCTGGTCAAATTTCAATATGGTTTGCTATCAAGCTCAAATCTCTCGCAAGGTTTTGTTTTTTGATCCATTTCAAAATTTGTTTCTTTTTGATGCAAACATGCTAAGAAAATATACTAAATATTTAATTAGACAATAATAGGAAATAAAGGAACAATAATACAGGTTCAGTACCTTGTATTACCACCTTGTGCTCTTATGATCGCAGACAGGAGCAGATTACAGCAATTAATCAAGACCTGGAGAAAGCTCAAACTTGGGGCGACAGAATTTTGGTCCAGTTAAATGCAGCGAAGGTCCAAGCAGCCACGTTTACCAAGAGGGCCAATACGGTGGGCCCTGACATCATTATGGCAGGATCGACCATTCCTTCATCCTCGTCAATCGGACTGCTGGGTGTCTTGGTCAACAGCAATATGCCACGCTGTTAACATTGCAAAATCAGCCTCTTGGTGCGCTATTTCGCAACAAAAATTTATATACACCGCTGCAGATGTTCTTGCTCTACAAAGCACAGATAAGACCGTGCTTAGAATATTGCTCACACATCTGGGGTGCCACACCAAAGCACACCCTAAAGCTGCTGGATCCCATTTAGAAGCGAGATGTGCGTCTCGTCGGCAACCCGGAGTTGACCCGGAGTCTGGATAGTCTGGAATACCGCAGACATGTGGCCGAGATATCCCTGTTTTACAGATACTTTCACGGCAGATGTTCCCAGGATTTGGCCCGCCTTATTCCGCCCCTAGCAACTCCTGTCAGACAGACACGGCAGACGGCAAGATCGCACCAGTCCGTCGTACAACTGCGTCTTTGGGCTATTTAAGGGGTTTGCAAATAGAGCATGTGATGCCTGGGTAACTAACAACCCAGGCAAAGCTATGACTATTTATGACATCTACAAGTAGTCGCTACAGCATTTCCATTGGCAGCTACGCCAACGGGATTTCGTGTTACTGGCATCTGGCCATTTAAAATAGATGTGTTTGAACAGGAATTTATACCTGAATATGCCACCTATCTACCGCCCATAGGTACATAAACCCAAGTTGAAGAAAAGGAAACTGTTTTTCCAGAATCTACTACAAATACTTCAATGCCGAGCGTTTCCGGCACCTTGATTTTTTCCTGTAGAAAAACTGCTATTCGTTCTTCTCCGAGCTCCAGCTTTTCAACTACACCAGAATGTCCCAGTACCTCAACTTCTTCCTGCAGCAAGGTAGTTGTTCACTCCAATGTTCTTCTTCGTTCCTCAGAGGATATAAGTCAGCCATTGTAACAGACACTCCAGGAAAAAAACACAATAGAAAAGCAAAAGTGGTAAAAAGAAAAAATGCAGACAAAGAGAAGTCGTTGAAAAAAGCTTAAAATTAACAAACGCAACAAAAAAATAACAGCAGTTCTGAAGAGACGGATGAAGATAACTGCTTCTGATTAATTTGCACAGATAGCTTCAAAAATATACTGTCAAAGGAAACGTGATTAAGATGCAATTCGTGAAAAATATGGTTTCACAAAATGCTTAATTATATCTGTCCAAACTGTGATTTGGAGGGCGATTTTTGTTAAAATATATAATATGTTATATTATGTTCTGTGCCCAGTATTTATTTATGTTTTTATGTTTAGTAAATAGAAGTGAGAGGCCGTCTTCCCATTACTTTTAATACGTGCTGGTTTTGCTATTTTTAAATAAAATTGATATTAGGTACGTTATGTTTAGCCTTTTGTTGTGAGACAATTTGCCCTCCTGCAAGAAGCAACAAGTTGATACGAAAAACACAGCTACAATTTTTTGTCCTAATTTGGCCGCATGTAGAGAAAACATTAAAATTCATTACCTTTGGTAAACTTACAATATTAAGGAAGCAAATTTGCGATCAAACATATTATGGAGAAAATATTAACGGAAATGAACTAAAAATTTTTAAAAATGCCACAACTAGCCTCGCAGCAGTGTCAAGATAGCGGCTGACTAACGCACTATACTTGCTGGCGCGCCCACAAATCTTGCAATATATTGTAACAAGCAAATTTTGTAAAGGCGACGTGCGACCGACGTTACAATAAGCGAGTACGTGACAACCCTGGAACGCGAATGGTGCATTAGGGGAATCCAGTGGTGGCGAAGCGTGAATTTTTTGTTCGGGTAGACAATGATAATGAAAATCGTTGTTAATATCAAAAAATGCTTATCAATTATTATTTCTCCATTTCATAAACCTTATGAAATAAAACAATGATATATACTAATTGAAATACAAAAACTATGTACCTCACTTTTATAAGCACACAACTGAAGTGAAACTTCTGAAAAAGATATTACAAATTGAGTTTTTTAAAGTTTTTTTCTCAACTTTTGCCCCGGTCGGTGTCGAATTTTTTTTCCCTTTTTTTCAACTTTTTATTCGCAGAAAAACCGCAATTCTCTAACTTTTTTTATTAATTTTTTCTTTATATTGTTTTATAACACTTTTAGTAGCCTTCCGAACAATTTTTTCCTCTTTTTTATTATTACTTTTTTTCTTATTTGGTTTTATAATACTTTCGTTAACTTTCCGACCAATTTCTTGTATTTTTTTCGTTAATTATTGTTTTTATTTTATACTTTTAATAACTCTCCTAATATCTTTTTAGGTTTTTTTTTAATTCTTTCCCATTTTTCAAAAAATTTGATTATGATGACATTTTTTTTGTCATAAAGAATTTTTATTCTTCCCATTTTTGCCATCCCCGGTCTGGTAGCTGAACTATTGCGCCTTTTTTTCACCGAAAACCGCGTTTCTCTAACTTTTTATTTTTTTTCTTTATTTCGTTTTATAATGCTTTTAATTAACGTCCCTAACAATTTTTTACGTTTTTTTTTTCAATTTTTCAAATTTTTTGAAAATTTTTGGGTATCCGGGGAGGTGGGAAGCGGCGCGTTGACTCGGTGACACAGGGTCATCGCTTGTCAGATTTTCGATCCGAGGCTTCGTTGCAGAGATATCGGCAAAAAAAAGGTTTTTTCCCAAAATCCCCCCTTAAATTAGAGCCCCGTTTCCATGTGGTCAAAGGCAGCCCTCTATGAGGCGCGCCTATCATAAAACTTTCGACCCTCTAGCTCGTCCCATTCTCCCGAAATTAATTATATTAGTTTTAGGGGGTCCAGTTTTCGTCTAGAAACTTTATTTTACCCCGGCTACATGTCCTGAAAATTTCAACCCTCTAGCTTTACTGGAACATGCTTAATTAAAAAAGGGCGTTTCACTTTGATAACCGTTTCATCTTTCACTTTTTCTGACTACCCTCGCTAAAGAAGTTTCACTTCAATAAAATGGTAACATTCTGTGCTAGTAAATATAGAGAGGGTAAAAAATACATATTAACATATAAAAGTGACATACATAAATATTAGATAAGACATATACATAGCTTACAGCAGTCCAGAAACAAACAAAACAGAAGTACTGCAGCCGACCATATCAAACGTTCCCGTAAACGGTATACCGCAGCAGCATAATAAAAATTTAGCTGGTCAACTACGATAGACAAAGCGTGTAATCGTTGGAACGGTGTAATGTCTTTCGACCCGGCGAAAATCGCGGACGTACGCTGAACGGCATTATAAGATCCTATACACAAATAGTGCATTATATAAAAATCGGCCTCTCATTGGTCCGCTCCGCTCGCTACACTCGCTACGGGGGCTCAAGAAAAGGAAACTAACCAGGTGCTAACCCAATCTAACCCAAGACATACCCAAAATCAAAAAAAAAGCTGTTTAGAAACATAATCTTTAAAAAAAAATAAGAAAAAGCAACGGGGCTCGAACCCGCGTTTTCCAGGTGAGACCCAACGATCTAAACCTCTACACCACAAGAGCTCTTGATAGAAATCGATTGCATCACGCAGACATATCGTAATACGAGATGGATCGACCAATAGGAGAGGTCGATTAAAGGCCGCTGAACGCCGGGACCTCTGACTCGCAGCCTGTCGCCTGCTTGATGCGTTTTTGGATTAGGGCAGAGTGCAGAAGACAAATCTCAAAATGTCAACCTGGGATCTGGGAAGTGTAATTAGGCGGTTTTTATTTCGTTTGGAGATTCATAGACATATAAGAAAAGAAGCAAGTCGTTGGTGTGTTGTGTACCTATTACGGTTTTTTAAAATGTTAGTTAAACAACTAGTACAATTTCACTAAATAAATTAATGGCAAATAAACGGCAGACATTTTTTGGGTAGACAGTGTCTACCTTGTCTACTCCTACGCTTCACCACTGGGAGAATCTAGTCATGGTGTTATATAATAC
>MU183662.1:0-48361 GCA_016904865.1 Pissodes strobi | reverse complement strand
AAGTTCTCTTGGATATGCTTCCAATTCGCCAATATGCTCAAATAATAAGCGGGAATCGTCCACTGGCCACCGAATAGCCCAGATCTCACGCCTTTAGATGCGTTTTTGTGGTGATATTTAAAAACAAAGTTTATGCTCAGAGAAGTGCCATTATTGAAGAGCTCATGGTGAGATTTTTATACTATATAAACTACCTTAACCAGAACAATCCAATACGAGAGGCTAATTCACCCAGACCGTACCGACGTTGCCAAATTTCAGTCCAGCTCGGTCCGAACTTATTCACTTTTCGCATGGCCCTCCGCTAACTTCGCTCGCTACAGGGGCTCAAGAAAAGAAAACTAACCAAGTGCTAACCCAAACTAACCCAAGGATACCCAAAATCAAGAAAAAAACTGTTTAGAATTAAAAAAATATAATAAAAAAAGCAACGGGGTTTGAACCCGGGCCGCCGGATTGAGACCCAACCATCTAGACCCCTCGACCACGAGAGCTCGTCCGATAGAACTGATTACACCGCGAAGACATGTCGCGAATGCAAGGAACTAGATTCATTAGTACGGTCTGGGTGAATTAGCCTCTCATCAATCCAATTTTTATTACCCATGCAACAAGTAAATTAGAAAGCGACTGCCGGGATTGTATCAATAGTGGGCATATTCAACATTAATTGAAAAACTGAAGTTTTTATTATCAAACATGTTAAGATACGAATTTGTTATAACAATAAAAAATGATTAAAACAATAATTTATTTTATTTAAATCAACCTTTAAAGTTAAATAGCTCAGAAATGGCTTAAGCAAATGTAGACAAATTATATATTTTTGTAATCGGAAAACAAAGATCTTTCGTCCTGAGGCGAAATATACAGGGTGTTCCATTTAAAAAAATATATTTTTTTTTGTTTTTCACACTTTTTGCAACACCCTGTAGAGACAAAAAAATGTTTTCTGAGAACTACTTCTCAAGCATTACAACTTTCCTATTTACACATTTTTTCTACACAGTTGCACAAAAAAGTTAAAGGGGGTGGGAAAATATAAAAAATGACCCTGTATACGGTGATCATTTATAATGTCCCCCCCTCTTAACTTTTTTGTTTTTCGCATTAGACAAAAATGTTAAATACAAAAGTTGTGCAGCATAATGCAAGCTATTTGCAGAATACATTTATATATATACAAGGTGTTGCAGAAATGAGTGTCAAGTGAAAGTTATATATTTTTAAATGAAACGCCCTGTATATTGTTAATTTTTTGGAATCTCCTAAGAATTCTGAATATTTTTTCTATAACATATCCTATACCTAAATGTCATAGTTTTCGACATATTCGCTTTTTAAATAGTGGTCTCGTATTGTAGTTGCCTAATTCACGGCCACCTAAGAACTGGAATCTAGAATATTTATTTTTGATTATTTCCTTCATCGTAAAATGGACCAATCAGACAGCCCGATTTTCTGAATACATTTTGTTTAGATAAGTGATTATTGCACTAGACCTGTTTAACAGCGATTAAACTGCGTCCTCCATATTGGATTTCGTTTTGTCGATTGTAGCTGATTCATGCAATTTTCATTAACGGTTTTTGAAAAAATAATATTTTATAAATGGTTTGAATGATCTAATATTGATTTTTATTGCTAAAAACTCCGATTTTCTTTAAAATTTGTATTTCATTATTTTGGTATAAGGTGACAGAAAATGTCAAATTTTGAAATATTTACATGTCGAATTTGATAAGCGGGCCTAGTCAACGCATCATTGGGATATGTATCCAAGGTTACTAATTCAGGAAATAATCTAGCCGTATACCACTCAAACTATGAATTCAATCAATTAAACTACATTCAATATTTCTCGCATGATTTTTCTTTTTTGGCAAAAAGTTTCATGCAAAATAATTTATAAATAAAAACCTTCGAAGGCTTCGCGGTCTCGGGTTTTTATAAAATTATTTTGCATTCAACATTTTCCAGAAAAATCATGCTCAAAATATTGAACGTAGTTTAATCGATTAAATTCATAGTTCTCGTGATATAATAGGTCTGTTCTAGCAGCGATTTCAAACGGTTTCAAACCGTCCGGAGTTTGCGCATAACGATATAAGCGTCGCTTATATGGCTATGCGCAAACTCCGTACGGTTTGAAACCGTTTGAAATCGCTGCTAGAACAAACCTAATATATGATTATTTCCTTCATCGTAAAATGGACCAATCAGACAGTCCGATTTTCTGAATAAATTATGTTTAGATAAGTGATTATTGCACTAGACCTGTTTAACAGCGATTAAACTGCGTCCTCCATATTGGATTTCGTTTTGTCGATTGTAGCTGATTCTTGCAATTTTCATTAACGGTTTTTGAAAAAACATTATTTTCTAAATGGTTCCAATGATCTAATATTGATTTTTATTGCTAAAAACTCCGATTTTCCTTAAAATTTGTATTTCAATATTTTGGTGCATTATAAGATCCTTTACACAAATAGTGCACTATATAAAAATCGGCCTTTCCCATTGGTCGATCCGCATGGCCCTCCGCTCGCTTCGCTCGCTACGGGGGCTCAAGAAAAGGAAACTAACCAGGTGCTAACCCAATCTAACCCAAGACATACCCAAAATCAAGAAAAAAAGCTGTTTAGAAACATAATCTTTAAAAAAAAAATAAAAAAAAGCAACGGGGTTCGAACCAGCGTTTTCCAGGTGAGACCCAACGATCTAAACCTCTACACCACTAGAGCTCTTGATAGAAATCGATTGCATCACGCAGACATATCGTAATAAGAGATGGATCGACCAATAGGAGAGGTCGATTTTTACATAGTGCACTATTTGTGTAAAGGATCTTTAAATGCTAATTTGGTATGAGGTGACAGAAAATGTCAAATTTTGAAATATTTACATAGCGACTATGATAAGCGGGCCTAATTAAGGCATCATTAAGGTATGTAATCAAGGTGGAAAAAACGCATATATTATGCAAAGCGTCAGTTTCAACGTTCTGAATGTATTTTTGGTGCTTTGATCAAAATGAATCGGCGATTTAGGTAAAATTTGTTGAAAAATATAAAGTTACGTTATGGATTTTATTTAACTAATTCAGGAAATAATCTAGACGTATACCACTCAAACTATGAATTTAATCGATTAAACTACGTTCAATATTTCTCGCATGATTTTTCTTTTTGGCAAATAGTTTCATGCAAAATAATTTATAAATAAAAACCCTCGACCGCTTCGCGGTCTCGGGTTTTTATTAAATTATTTTGCATTCAACATTTTCCAGAAAAATCATGCTCAAAATATTGAATGTAGTTTAATCGATTAAATTCATAGTTCTCGTGATATCATATATGAATATAACTGCTTAGTTAAAATGCGAATATGTCGAAAACTATTACATTTAGGTATAGGACATGTTATAGAAAAAATATTCAGGAATTTTAGGAGATTCTAAAAAACTAATAATATACCGGGTATTTAATTTAAAAATATATAACTTTAACCTGTCACTCATTTCTGCAACACCATGTATATATATAAATAAATTCTGCAAATAGCTTACATTATTCTGCACAACGTTTGTATTTTAACATTTTTGTCTAATACGAAAAACAAAAAAGTTAAGAGGGGGGGACATTATAAATGATCACCGTGTACATAGAAATAATCGTTCTGAGAGACTTCAATGCCCGCAATACCAACTGGCTCAAACATAACAAAAAGACCAGCAACGAAGGTAGAGAAGCTGAAGCATTCATTTGCTTTCAGCTGCGGACATACTCAACTTGTAGACGAACCAACTTGGGTCTCAAAGAGGGGCGAATTTGCCGCCCTTGTGGATTTATTTCTAGCTTCAAATCCTAACCAGTACGCAATTAAAGTTGGTCCGCCATTAGGTACTTCCGACCACAAAATTATTCCAGCGCCAGCGGTTTTGTGAACTGCCACTCCTACAGACAGATTCGGCATTGCTTCGTAAAATCTGGCATTACAATGATGCATACTGGGCCGATCTAAGAGAGTTCCACTTAGATTTTCCTTGACTAGACGTCTGCTTTGACACTGATGACGCGTCAGTCTGCTGCCAAGAGCTTACGCAAGTAATCTCCACAGGAATGGAAGCATACATCACAAATTCCATCAAATTACCGTCAAAAGAAAAACCTTGATTCGACAGAAGATGCAAAAGAACTGTATGGATACGGATAACGAAGGGGGTGGTGAGGCATAAATATGCCTGCCACTTGCGCACTTAGACTACTTAAGCGGGCACATTGTGCCCCCAGAAAGGTTTTACAAATCCAGCACTCCTACGGTGTTTATGTAGCTTACTATGTGGCTTGGATCGCATTCCTTTATGTCCACCATCGTTGGCCACTGTATCTTCAGGTAAGTACGTCTTTGTCTGACGAGAGCAGGGCAGTTGCACAGAATGTGTTCTGCCATCTCATCGTCCTCTAAGCATTCCCTGCATAAGGAGTCGTCAACGACACCTATCTTATGTAGATAGTCTGCAATGACCCGTAAGTACTTCTGTCATTATTTTCAAGTTTTTCCTTGACATCTTTAGAAAACATCTAGTTTTACATTTACCAGCACCTGTTAGTGTTGCTTTGAAGTGGCGATTCCCTTCTGCCATTTTTCACCTGGTGCTCCATTCTCGAATTGCTGTTTTTTAATTTGTTGCCGAATAGTGTCAATGGTAAGTGGTAGTATTAGTTCTCAACCAATTGTTTTTTAAGCGATGCTTTCTTGGCAAGAGTGTCTGCTCTTTCATTACCAAGGTCTCCGTTGTGGTTACTCTGTTGTCTAAAGATATTTGGTTTAGTGATTTTATGCACTCTTTAACCATCAAGCTTCTGGTCTCCATTTTGTTGAGTATTTGTACAACTGTCTTGCTGTCCGTGATGAACAGTATATCTTTGTTTGTGATTTGCCTCTTCGCCACTTTTCCGGTATCAATCATTAAGCCATACAGTGCGTGTCGAGGCCTCCACGTACCCGTGGTGTTTAAGCGTACTGCGGTTACCTGTGCTTCATTTCTAACGAAAATATCTACCGGAGACAGGCCACTGCCTTGGTGGGAGTGGTTTTCATTGCTCCAGTGATAGCTGTTCATGATACATTTTGGAGGCGTGACATTATGACTTGAGCTGTTGTTTTTCCTGAAAGTAGGCCGCCAAACTAGTGCGCCATATGCAAACATAAAGCTATAGGTAGGAAATAGCTAGCCTACAAGTACTGGCAGCAAAATCAGACCGCTGAAAATCGCAATTATATTGCCGAAAGGAGAAACGCATGCAAGCGTGTAATTGACGAAACTAAGGACAAACGCGCTCAAAGGATCAGAAATAAACTTTAACCTCAGTGGCTCCAGGGATTTCTGGTCGGTAGAAATAGCAATAAGTAATAACTTTGCAAAAACGTCTCTCCCCCTTTGACAGACGAAGGCTGCTTCACGGCGACTACATCGATAGAAAAACAGATATGCTCGCCAAAATATTTTCATCGTACTCTACTTTAAAAGTCCTCTTCGGCAAGGCTCTTTCCGCCACATCGAACGTCAATACTACCATGGCAGAAGTTAAGTTTCACTACCGTGATATTCGTAAAATTCCCAAAAACCTAGATACCCAAAAGGCATCAGTACCGGACGGAATACCACCCATCGTGTTAAAAAAGCTGCGCCGACGAACTAACACCAAGTTTTTCCAGGCTGTTTTCACTGTTTTACAGAAAAAAAGATTTACCCATGTTCTTGGAACGTCGCTCGAGTGCAACCTGTTCCAAAAAGGCAAGAAAACCACGCCCTCAAACTATCGTCCAATTGCCTTTCTTCCAATAATGTGCAAAGTTATGGAACGTGTAGTCAATCAGCAACTACTCGAGACCAACAGATTAATTAGCGATACCCAATACGGCTTTCGCAAACAGAGATCGACGGGAGATGTATTGGCCTATATCATGCATATATTATAGAGGTTGGCAATTGAGAACGACGAAGAATCACAAGCGGTTGCATTGGATATTTCGAAGGCATTCGATAGCGTTTGGCCTGGCGGATTGCTTTCCTTAAGAACCGATCTCTGCACGTTGCAGTTGGTGTTCATATCTCACACACATTCACCACTAACGCGTGCGTGCCTCAGGGCCCAATACTTTCGCAAGGCTCGGTTTTGAGGTCGCTGTTATTTTTTGGTAAATATCAATGATTTTCCTCATTTTATTAGACCAATCAGTTATACGCTTTTTGCAGACGATGCAACAATAGTCTGCAAAGATGCATCTTTATCTAATTTGGAGCAGTCTTGTGCTGCGATGTCCTCCATTGCAGCACATCAGTTTCTGGGATGGTCTCCTCTTAAATCGCGATAAAAGTGATAAAACTTCTTGTTTCTGCACATCACAGAATGGCAAGGGGTATTGGTGTCACTCTATTGGGCATAACAATTGACGGACTAAAATGGTCGGCCCATATTGAGTTCTTATGTAGGACATTTTCTTCGGTATTTTTTATGTTAAGGCCTCAAACTAAAGTATACTTTGCATTAATATATGCATTCCTTTTGTAATCGAATTATGTAGTTATTAATGTGTTAAGTATTTTTTTATATTTGACTGCGGGGTATTTTAATTGACTATGTATGTTATATACTATTTATGTTGTATATTATATTAATAATTGATGTAGATCTGTTGTGACTTGCAACTTATACAAACTTTGTATATTGTGGTCAAACAATTAATCAAGAACATAATCATAAACAATATTACAGTAGTTTGAAATAATAAAACTTGTTTTACATCTAAAATAATTTTAAAAAATGCACTAAATTATTTACAATCTACTTGAATATTATAGTAATATTATCATAGAAAATAATTCTTTAAGTGCATTTGAAATGTTACTAATTTATTAATTGGTTTTAGGTAAACTGTTAACTTAAGTTTCGCGTGCCAAAGGGTGGCACGCCTGAGCCTCTAAAGTGGCACGCCAGGTTTTCCACAAATAAAGAAAAAAAATCACAATGTGACAATCGTTTAAAATAGCAATCGCAACGGCCACGTGACTGCGCCAGTCCGTGGTGTATTTTTTGCAAGCATTTATTTTATTTTCAATTGTTCTATTTTAAAATGGCTTCAACATCAAACAAGAAGTATAAAAAAGATATTGCATGGGAAGAACAGTTTCCCTTTACGAATGAGAAAAGTTATAAGCTGGTATGGTTAATTTGCGGCGCTTTTGTGGGAGTTCCGACGTAATTCAACCCAAACTAACCCAAATACATGGTACTTCTAATGCCACATCTCTTGCTGGCTCAAAACTATTAACAGATTTCACAAGAAGTAAGAAGAAACAATCATTAGCAGGACAACAGTCAGGTTTTCATAAAAGAAGCGACGATATGCATGGAGTCAATGATAAGAATATCAATCGAAATCTCTCTTTTATTGGCTAGAAAAAAGAAGACGTATTCTGATGGCGAAGAAATAATAAAATAGAGTTTATCAATATTAGCTAAACATGCGCGTGATGTAAAAATTAGCAAGATGGTGGACCAAATAGCTCTATCCCGAAATTATAATATGGCCACTTCCGCTAGTAGACAAATTATCTCTGAAGTGGTATTGCAAATATTTTTCTTTGTCTTTTTTTTTATGGCAGTGGCACACACACTAAAGGGAGATCCTATGGCGCTCGACGAGCGCTGTGTGTGCGAGGATGTTGATTGACACGGTTCTTGAATATTTGTAGGTTGTAATTAGTGGGAAACAGATGTCCTGGAAGTGAGTTCCACAATGATGCAGTGCGCCAGACAAAGGAGTTCTTGTAAAGCGATGTTCTAGGTGTTTCTAGTTATACGACGAACTGGTGCGCTCCTGCCGTCTGTCGGGACTGTTTGACAGGAGTTGCCAGGGACGGGATTATACGGGCCAAATCCTGGGAACATCTGCCGTGAAAGTATCTGTAAAACAGAGACATCTCGGCCACATGTCTGCGATGTTCCAGACTATCCAGATTCCGGGTCAACTCCGGATCGCTGACGAGACGCACAGCCCTCTTCTGAATGGAATGCAGCAGGTTTGGGGTATGCTTTGGTGCGGCACCCCAGATATGTGAGCAATATTCTAAGCACGGTCTTATTTGCGCTTTGTACAGCAAGAGCAACTGCTGCGGTGTATAGAGTTTTTTGTTGCGAAATAGCGCACCAAGCTTCTGTGAGGCTGATTTTGCGATGTTAGCAACATGGTCATGCTATGACATATTGCTGTTGACCGAGACACCCAGCAGCCCCATTGACGAGGATGAAGGAATAGTCGATCCTGCCATAATGATGTCAGGGCCCGGTGTATTGGCCCTCTTAGTAAACGTTGCTGCTTGGGTCTTTGCTGCATTGAACTGGACCAAATTTTGGTCGCCCCAAGTTTGAACTTTCTCCAGGTCTTGATTAATTGCTGTAATCTGCTCCTGTCGCTGGTAAGGGTTTTTCGGATCTAAAGTGGGAGACAAGGGTACTGTCATCTGCAAAACTGTAAACAGGATTATTCGTTTCGATCAGCAGATCATTAATATATATGAGGAACAGAGTTGGTGAAAGTATTGCGCCCTGAGGCACGCCCGCGTTGATGGTGAATGTGTCCGAGATTTGTCCATCGACTGCCACATGTAGGGATCGGTTCTTAAGGAAACTGGCCAGCCAGCTGCAGAGAGAGGCGGGCAGTCCCAAGGACGGCAGTTTGTTGCTCTGGATGAGAGTTGCGATTTAATTGACAATGCTCAATTAAACATTTTTTTCGGCAAGTAAATGATAATTTTGACGTGACAGAAGAACTTTTAAGCTTGCGACAACTATGTATCACCAGGAGAAGAAGATATTTTCAATGAGATAAAAAAATTGGATTGGGAAAAACTTGACAGCATTTGTACAGATGGGGCACCGGCAACGATTAAGAAGATAAAAGGAGCTCAGTTGTTAGCCGGGTAGTGCGTTGCATTAACAAAATTCGACCGCGGGCGTTAAATCGGAAAAAATTTCGGTAGTTTCTTTACTGATCAAACTGAAGAAAATGGTCAACTTATTTTTCATTGTGATGTGCCTTGGCTTTCTAGAGCAAATGCTCTAGATAGATTTTGAAATTTTGAAAAGAATATTTTAAAGCTCTTAGGGGACAACAATGAGCTCCCAAATGAGTGCTCACTTCTGAAAAACGAAGATTGGTTGTGGGATCTTGCGTATCTGACATACATTATGGGACATTTAGATAATTTAAATTTACGACTTCAGGGCAAAAACTGTATTTTTCCAACATTATTTTTCGCACATTTCCACTTTTGTTGCTAAACTGACACTTTTTGCAAATGATTTCGTACAAGAAAAATTAACCCATTTGACTCGCATGCAACAGCATTTAATAAAACGGCAAAATATGACCTATTTCAGAATGTCATAAACGTCTTGTGCAATTTATTTGACAAAAATATAGGATTATTTATAAACCCGTTTCTTTTCAGGAAATCAAAGAACGTTCTGCTGAAATCCAAAATGAGATAATTGGTTTGCAAAATCACTTAGTTTTAAGAGGCAAATGCAAAGAAATTATTTTAACCGTGGCAAGCAATCAAAATTATATTACATTTTAGAAATTTGTACCTGCTGCAGATTTTCCAGAGTTGCATTATTTGACTTTTAGATACTGCACCTATGCAAGCAGAGATTTTCGTTTATGAACAATATTAAAAATAAATACCGCTCAACGTTAACAGATACTTATTTGGAACATCTAATCTGGCTTGCTTCTTCAAAAATTTCTCCTGATACAGCTACCATTTTAAAAAATATTAAGGTACAAAAACCACATTAAAAATCCGTAAATTTGTTTGACTTTGTTCTTTTTTGTTTTTCGAAAATATTGGGTTTTTTGTAGTAAGTAAGTAAGTTTTTTTTTCATTCCTATTATACAATTGGAAAATATAAAGTATTGCTCTAACAAAAATGTGTAGCACACGCAAAATTTCTGGAGTCAAAACTGGCACAGTTGACAGAAAGGTTGGCCACCGCTGTATTAGAACTACACATTATTTTATACCGTTATTTTTCTGACGCAATAACATTCTGCTTTTTCTCAGGTGTATCAAACCTGGTAAATTCTGAATCAGCAATGAATGACTTGAAATGGAATGAACCACATATCCATTTGAAAAAGTTTATATTTTTGGTATCTTTGGTCATTTATTTGCTCTGATAAAAAAAACCCTTGCAGTTCATAAAAATACGCACACATTTCTATTTAGAGCTTTTTAATATCTAGTAACATAATCTATAGTAGTTATCTCTTAAAATAATTAATAATAAATGCTGAAATAAGTGCGAAAACACTTTATACATTAAATGAACGCAAGCCCGAATGTATTCTGTCTGATTAGGTTAATCTAGATTTTCGTTTGTCAAGAAACTTGAAAGCTTTGTGTTGTTTGTGTAAGAATTTATAGTTACATTGGTAAACTTTTCAACTTTGTTTACTATTATATTTAGTTACCGCAGTTAAAAATCAATTTGTGGGACTGTAACGAATTAACCATAATTCTTAAATTATGATTAACATTAAAATAAAGTTCAGTTATACCAACAGCAAAAAGATGGCTGTGAATTCACGAGTAAACAACTTGATATTACAATTAGACCTGAATATTTACTATTATAATTTATGAAAAAAAAAAGTGTTAATTTGACTAATTTACAACTTGTATTGATAAACAGAGGATGATATATGTGATATTTTTTGCCAATAAACCTTTGTAAATGGTAGGATCGAGTTCGAATAATTATTCTTAATATCTATACTAACAGATGAATTTAATTGAGAACCATTCCGTCGCCTCTATCCCTCTATATCTGGAAATACTCAACAGATAGAACGTATAACGTAATACGCAACCAAATATTCAATGTTCTCAGCTACTGCTAGTGGCGGTTACAAAAGTCACCTTATTAAAGGAACAAATGGTAATTCCAAAACGGGAACAGTACTAGAAAAACTGCAGGACACAATTATTGTATGCGAAAGAGGTAACAGGATAAACGCGCAAGGTCAAACGAAAACACCGGGAAACAGAAAAGAAGAATTAACGGAAACGTTGGCACATAGACTTAAAAGTCTATGTGTAAGAAGATGACGGATAAGATGTCATCGGTAGACAGACATGCATCGAGAGAACATATTTTTTAAATTTGACAAAATCCAGTGACGGCCCCTGCCGTGGGGCACAGGAGCACGTGCCCCCCAAAAATTCCAGAAAAAAATCATAAAATATTAGACACCTATTCTTATTATGCCAATAATAATATTAATAATTATTTGTACATTTTTCAGCATATTTAGCATTACCATTATCTAATTATCTACTAAAGTACTAGAGCAATTTACTAACATTCGCCCAGGTTCACGCCTCCTGATTTTACGTCACAGATTGCCATAAAGCACGTTGTATTCTATTTTGTTTACGAGGTTGCTATGGCAACGGCTGGTTTCACCGCCACCTGGAATGGCCGATTCGTACACATTCTTATTGCGTCCCCGTGACGGCTTTCCTTTGATCTGTGATTTTTACCACTTGTCGCATTTGTTTTGATTAGAGTGTTGATTGACATTTTGCGATTAGAGAAATAATATATTGACGATGCTAAACTAAAGTAGGTAATTCCGAATAAGTACTTTGAACCATTTTATGTTTGTTTAGTGTTTGTTTAATAGAAAGTTACGGCAAATTATTTTGTTAAAATTAATTCATCAGTGGTATATATTTTAAAAAACAGACCCCTAAATTATGAGGAATTCATTAACGTGGTAATATCTAAAAAATAGGTCAACAGATTAATAATATTTTCGGTATTCATGCTACACATGCTATTTTTAGACAGGTTGTCGGCTTCCTATTGGACAAATTGTCGATGCTGGCCGACGGGCGGTAAAAAATAAAGAATACACTTTATTTGGGTATTTTGGGCCAATCAAGTAGTTCCATATTCGGTTCGATTTACGTTTGCGTTTTTCGGACTTACCTATATAATTAATAACAGACGGTCAAGCGGGGAAGGATGCTGTTAATTCTGTTGGTCGTGTTTGTTGTTAATTATTAAAAATTTAGTAGGAAACTATTAAAATATTTTATATATTTATATTTAAAAACGAAATAACTATATGCTTATTACAATTACATACAACATTATCGTCATGTTTATGTTTTTTATTCGTTTTTCCTAAATTCTTCTTATTCTAAAATATAAACATATTGGTCACAACGAACCCCACGACTATGTTTTTTTAATCATTTTAACGACTTTTGGGCGAAAATTGGGCGTGGCACCCCGAAAGTTTTGGAGGATTAGCCTCCGGTGGCACTTGCAGCGGGCATTGGCCTACCTTTCTACCTCTGCGCCCTCCCACTTTATAGACCCACGAGCCGCCACTGACAAAATCAAATATAAGAATAACAAAACACGAATGGGAATAGGACAAATGCGAGATCAATATGAAAACGGGCGTCGCCCATCTGGGCCCCGAAATGGGATATATCAGATAAACTAATTTTTAATGAGCTTAGGAAAGCGACCAACTCAGCCCAAATTTAAAATGGCCCAAACGGTCATAAAATGCTTTTTTATTACGCATGCATCATAATCAACGATTATCGCACGCTGTAGCGTGCATAAAATGATGTTTATGGTGCGCCTACTTTTTTAAAGGTTGCTATAGAAACATTTGATCATGTCAAATGTGACAGATTAATATATTCGTCAATATATCCCTTAAATTTATTATTTAAAACATTTTTGAGATTATGAAGCATTCGTAATAAAAAATAGCGTATGATATACGTGTATAAGAGGCCTTTAAAGCCCTTGCGACTTACAAAACACTCCGCTTCGCGTCGTATTTTGAAATATGTCGCGCGTGCTTTAAAGGCCTTCTTATACACTTATATCATAATATACTATTATGGTTAGTATAGGTAATTTTTCTATTGCATTAAAATCCAACATTTGTGCTGAAGTTCCAAAGTTTATTATGGAAGTAGGTACACACAGCCCTGGATGCAATGGATCTAAAAACAACTAAAGGTGAACACTTCTTATTAGTTAATTGTGGAGCGATGAACTTAGTGATATTTTCGTGTAATTCTAATTTAGATTATTTGTGCAAATCAGAAACTCTTTATATGGATGGAACTTTTTCTTACTGCACAAAATTTTTCAAACAATTCTTCAGTATACATGGATTTCTTAATGGACACTATATTCATTTAGTGTTCTGCTTGTTAAAAGATAAACGTGAAGAAAACTATAAGTTACTATAAGTTATGCTTGTCTAAAATAGTAGAATTATGTAGTAAAATTAATTTAGTATTTTCATCAAAGGAAATAGAACTAGATTTTGAAATTTTATTTCATAATGCGGTACTTCAAGTATGGAAAAATATAAGGATCACTGGCTGCAGGTTTCACTTAACGCAAGCATGGTATCGTCAAATACAAAAGTGTGATCTGACTCAATGTGAAAGATGTTAATTAAGTCGGAAATTGACAAATGGTTGCATTATTGTTTTGGGCTTCTGTTTTTAGAGCCGAATGACGTTGAAGATTTTTACTTTTTCGAATTATATGAAATTAAGCCTCAAAATCCAAATTTAGACACATTTTCTGATTATCTTTTGGATACATATTTAACTAACGAATCAAAATTTCCACCTCACATTTGGGCAAGTGTTTCTGCAGAACTAAATAAAACCACGAACGCATGCGAATCATTTCATGCACATTTTAATAACTCAATATCAGACCAGACGCATATCCGTCTATATTTATTTTTATTAAAGAACTTTTAAATATAAAAACAGAAACGTACGTTAAGTGCAATAGTATTGGCATGACAATTAAATGTAGAAATTTAAATATTAAGAAAAAACAAGAATATATTGAAGACAAAATAAGAAAATATAAAAGTACAGAAATATCAAAATTAGCATATGTAAAAATGGTTTCTTATTATCATTCTCATAAACAGTAATTTCATTGCCTTTAGTATTAATATTTTATGTACTGTTAAATTTTGTCATTTATTAATAAACTTTAAATAAAAATAATCTGGTTTTTTCCCTCAAATACTTACATAATTTGCGAGGGTCATAAAACTAATAAATACAGGAATTATCTCTTAGGCCCGGGCCGAGTTGAACCATTTTACACCAGGTCAATTTTTGGTTGGGGCCCAGTTGGGTAATTCTTATGCAGAGTCCCTGCTTGCCCATCCCCACTTGGGCTATGCCCACGAAAACACCTTCACAAAAGACTTAAATAAACTGCCGAAATATAGAGGAGAGAGAAAACCAGGTATAATAAGTAGTATAGTATCAAATCAAGTTAACCAAATAGGTTTAGATTGTGTGAGAATTAACATACTGCAGAAGTAATCAATATTAGCTACGAGATTGATCACTACCATGGTTGTTCTCAATTTGTATTTTGCTTCCTGAGAAGATTAGCGCAACATAATGTGAATATTACAGACTCATTAGTTCAATGACATATTTTTTAAAAATATATTTGAGAATAATGCATCAAAGGATGTTTAAAAATTTAGAAGATGTCGCAGTTTGGGTTTAGACAAGGACGGTGCATAAGATAGACTATAGTATGACAGCAAATACTGATGAAGATTTGAAGATTATGAAAAAGTATTTGACAAAATGCAGCATCACTTTCTAACGCTTCTCAAAAAACTGTTAAAATATAGACATGCTCAACATCAAAAATATATAATTTACACTAAAACCAAACATCATAGAAACTGTAGATAATTGTATGGCTCATTCTCACTCAACCTATCCTCAATTGCAGTTTTTCAAGAAGAAGTGGAGCAATAGAAAAGTGAAGATCTACTTTAACGGACTTTGATTTAACAATGTCAGCTATGGCTGAGGACATAGTTTTAAATGCCGTTAACGATGATGTCCTACAGTAGTTAGTCAACGTAGTAGGACAACAAAGTAAAAACATTAAATAACACAACAGACTTAAATATATTTCTAAATTCCAACATTGTTAAAACTTGCTTTGATACAAGTTCGACATGTATTCGCAAAAGTTGAAGAGTTTAGGAAAATGTTCACCTGTATAGACTCCAATTAAGATTTGTAAAATAGTATTTTGGTTGGTGCTCCCCTGTGCTGCTGGAAAATGGATTCTGAAAGCGAATGGTATTAATAAGTTGGAAGTTTTTAGATGAAGCTGTGTCGAAGAATTACCATGCTCCCATAGACAGCACAAATGAGAAATGAAAAATTTCTTAGACATATTATTAAGAACTGAGAAGAAAGCGTAATAGTTAGATTTAGTAATGCGGAGTACAAAATGTCAACTTTTGCAGTCGATTAATGAGAGCACAATCGTGAGCACGAGAGGAATGAGAAGGGAAAAAATCAAAGCTACGTAACATAAGGCATTTGGCCAAGTTGCATTATGTAGGGACATGGATACATACTGCGAGAAATAGAGAATAGAGGATCGCAAGCATCAATGGATACTCATAGGTAGAAGAACTAATCTGCCGTTTAAAATATAGTAATTTATTTTTTTATTTACAATTTTCTCATATAGTGTACTTTCTGTCTTCTTATTTAACGCCATTTTATGGTTGTATGCTTACCAATGTTATTTCCTACTGTCTGAAAAACTTGCTGAATGGGATTTCCACCTTGACCAGCGACAGTTCCTTCTTCTCCTGAACCTGCAGGTGGTGCCTGAGACGTTGGAATAATATTGCCGACAACTTGATTAATCTGACTTATGGCACCTGAGAAAAATCCTTGTTGGCCTCCAGCTGGATTACTCCCAGTATCGCCTAAAAGTTAGAGAGTACTAAATAAAAGGTACAATTATGTGATGTTAGTTTCTTCTAATCGCCATATGGCTCAAAATCCAATATGCAAAATAGTAATAATTATTAATTTCTTCGTTACTACATACTACAATACTACATGTCGCCTCTAAAAGCTATAAGAACCTTATTAAAACTAAAAATTTCCTTTAAAACTTCCATGAAAGTTATTCCTCATATTATGACATCCATCTGCAGCCAGATAGAAAAATTTTTAAATGCAAAGGTTATAGGATTTTTCCTGAACTTCCAGTACACGTCATCAGAAAAAAAACAATAACCATCCTAAAACTGTCGAAAAATACCAACTTTTGTGTTTTGTACATTGTTCGCTAAAATGAAGAATCCTTCCGTTCCGAAGTTTTTAATAAATCACAATTGCAATAAACGAACACGTGCGCACATTGCCATTTCAAAAGTGACATGTCTATTTTCTTAGTGCTTTTCTGTTACACTGACGAAGAAAAGTGCGAAATGCTACGTTTATTTTATAAAAATAATAATAATGCTACATCGAGGTGCTACATAAACAAGAGGAGAATATAATCGCATTTATCTTGGCACGCCCGTTCCTTCAAGGCATAGCTTCAAAAACATAGATTTATCAGGCAGCGAAAGAATGTTAATCGAAAGAAGCGGACTTTTACTGGAGATGAAGAAGACAAATTAGATGTTTTATTATTTATTCAAGGTAAATAAACGTTATATATTTATCCTTAATCTGATAATAACCATTGCTATGATGTGTTTATAGGAAATCAGACTAATTCAAGTGTAGATGCTAGTAATTTTTTTTAAATCAACAAAAAAAACTCAATCGACATGGGAAAAAATGTAGATATGATCCATACAATATTTTACCTGAGCTTACAAAAACATGGAATAAATAGAATAGCCTATTGCCGCGAAATGCTTCCAAAGAAAAATGGAGATAATGGTTTTTTCAAAAGAATATTGTGGACAGATGAAGCCACATTCCGCACTGCTTGTATTCTCACTAAAAAAAGCATGTTTGGGCTCCAGAAAATCCGCATGCCATTCCTGAAGTTAAATTCCAGGGTCGCCAGTCAATCCGTGTTTGGGCCGGTATATTAAATAACCAAATAATTGGCCAAATCCTCTACGAAGGGATCCTAACAGAAACCAGACATTTAGGTTTCTTGCTCAGGAAATTGTAGACTTATTAGAAAGCCAACCAATAAAAGTATATAATCGTATCATATGGCATCAAGATGGTGCGCCGGCACATAATATTTATCCAGTGAGAGACAGACAGAGACTACCGTAATAACCAATATGAAATCTGGACAGGCAAACAAGGAACTATTGAGCGGTCGGTTAACAGCCCGGATCTAATTCCTTCCGATTCATTTTCATGGGTATAAAAACACTAAATTATTTTTGTAACTTTACCTTGAGTAAAATTTCCAGAAAGAACTTGATTGATGCCTTGTTGGGGCCCCTGGAAAAATTGTTGCACGCCACTTACAAGATTACCAAAGATACCAGGTGGTTGTTGGCTACTGCCGGTATCTCCTAGGACAGTACTATTTCCAGCAGCTTGCTGAGCAGTTTGCCCAATACTTTGAATGTTGCTTACGATATTTTGCACACCTGAAATGATATAAATTGTATAGATCTATGAATATTTTTAAACAGACATATATTATTTTATGCATATCTTTTATATAACACCTATAAAATATGAACAGAATCATATATTTATTTACTCTGGACTTTTAATTTAGTACTCAAACAGAATTGTTGTGGTATTGTTTTCATAATTTAGTTTGAGTGAGATGGACATTATTTTTCTAACGAAGGAGGCATTGCCGTTACCGCGCAACGGCGATTATATTACTAATCCGTACCCTTGAAAGATAAACCTTACCTAAATTTAATTTTTTTCCAGAAACTAGAAATAGACAATAAATTGTACTAACTATAATCTTCCAAAAGTTCAAATCGAAATTTGATGAGTGCTTTATCGTATCAAAATGATGCCAGATACAAAATATCAATTTATTAATTCCGAGTACGGCAGGTAAAGAACATTTTTTATTTGCTTCCTGGTAGCTAATGATTAGGTAATAGAACTAGCTATTTTTGAAGATTGTCTTATCTTGTCTGGGGCCAAACATATCAATGAAAGGAAAGGTTAAGGTCGCCACAATGTTAAAACTTAATTACTATATGGAAATTGTTATAAGTATGATACAACATTCAAAATTAATAACACATTATATTCCTGGAAGCAAAAAAATGAAAGGGGATTACGTCAAATAAAAATGAACAGACGTTTAGCATCAGAACTTTAATATTATTTTATGATATTAAAAGTTACTAGATATAAGCAAACAATTAATAATAGACAACTAATATTAAGAGAAATATTTGAAAAATTCTTCTAAAATATTGGCAGAGTATTTGATAGCAGCTAGACTAATTGCAATTTCTATGATTTTTTAAGGAAAAATAAAATGGGTCGGTATTTTTTACGACAACATTTAATCTAAGTTCCATATCCGATGCAGCTGTAAGCCTTTAATATTATAAGAAGAAAGCAAATTTTGTTTCAACCTAAGAATATGGGTTTCAAGTTTAATGGGTCGTCTTTGAAGGTTTATAGCAAAGTTTCCCCAATATAAATATTTTTATCTCCCCATCCAGTTTCAAGACAACTCATTTTCAGCCTACATTTCAGAAAACGCTATACTTTAAAGACATAATTATACATTACATCACTTTGATCAAACTTTGCTTTTTAAAAGACACTTTTATTATTATTATAAGTATAATACAGTTATTATTATTATTGTTATTAATATTAACATTAATTCTATGATTCTACACTGACAATAGATTATGACTTCAGAATATAGAATGACTAAAAACTGCGAAGCAGACCCTTTTATAGGCTCTTGGTCACATATGCATTAATGTTCTGGAAGATGCTGATCTAGCGGAAAGCATCTACGTCGAGGATTGGCCTTGTCTACCAGTCACAAGTGCTGACTCAGGTTGACTCACATTGTGCAATATGTTACTTGATATCGCTGTTGTATGCATAAAATACTAATAAGGTGACATATGATATCGCGGGAACCAAGGGTATCGGCGTTGAAGGTAAAATAGGGATCGAGATACGTACATAATAACTCCCCCTTTAAGATAAAAGTTGGGGCCTGGCAACAGCTTTTGGAATACTTCTTTGTTGAGATTCAATTCTATGCCTTCTTTCTGTCATCTGGCATCACCAAGCCGAATACTGGGCCGTCTCTTGGGTAGGATTGTTCTCCATGATTGAACAAATGACGAATATGGATGGTTTCTTGGCGGAGAAGGTGGATAATTGCTGTCATTGGTATCAGCTATCCCAATTTGGTGTTGTCTTCTGTTTTTACATTTGCAAAAGCCATAGAGGACAACTAGGCTTATTACAAGAATCATTATATCTCAATATAGTAAACCAATGTAGATTTTGTGTACAAATTGCTGATTTATTAATTTATTCAATTCATCAGAGTATTGGTTAAGTTCGTACTGGGCCATATTTAGGTCTTCTAGATTGATCTCGATCAACTTCAAGGGTTTGAGGTCTGGTGGATGTAGCTTCTCAGGGAGATGATAACAACACTGGTATGGAATTTCAACCGGAGGGCTTCTGTAGGTAATATTTTGATAATTGTCTATAATTTTCTTTGCATGGATTCTGGTACTTTCAACAAAGCACTGCATTCTGGTTGAACTATGTTGGGGTTTGGAACATTCGGCAAAATGCACTAAAATGGAGTTTTATCCACAATACCGAAACAGAATTATTGCACTTGACGCGCGTTTCGCTAACCATGTTAGCATCATCAGGAGATGATTAAAACTGAGAGTTTTAATTATCTCCTGATGATGCTAACATGGTTAGCGAAACACGCGTCGAGTGCAATAGTTCTGTTTTGGTAATGTGGGTAAAATTCCGTTTTAGTAATTCTGGTTGAAGCTCTAAAATAGGGTTATTGGTAATAATCTGAGTCACTATGTCTTTATTTTCACAATTAATTGTCACTGGGAATGGATCAGAAATACTTATCAACCATAAATTCAGGTTAAGTTCTTGGATATGGTAGTCTTTGGCGAAAAGCAGAGAAGTCTGAGAGGTTCTTGGAAGGTGTTCCAGTTGTCTTAGAAGTTGGGCTTTACCTATGGTATCACTATCAATTGGATATGGAAGGATGTTGGAGCATATCTTCGTTCTTCCTTCTAAAGTTTTACATGAATCCAAAGTTTGGAGTGATGTGTATAATAGTGCATCATCATTACGCGCAATATGTTTATGCGTAATTGACAAAATATGATAAAGACCTGTTCGACTATCCAGTATTGGGAATGGATACAATTATTGATAAAGTATATAATTTTCTGGATCTTCCATTGGAATATTTAGAACAAAAACCATTTTTGAATCTAATTGATATGCCTGAAGTTCTATAATATCAAGATACTGAGCAACACTTGACGTGTATATAGGTAATGGAAGATTATTCTTTTGTAATGTCTGAGATATTTGCTTTAAAGATTCCAACAAATCAATTGGTGATATAATTGAACTATGCATTATCTTTAGACGTGCATAAGTTATAGCATTAAACAAATCATTTAAAGTATTTTCAACAAATGAGTAACATTCCAATAATGATTCGCATATATTAAGTGTCGCTATTTGAGCTCCATAGAACTTAATTTGATCTGAAATGTCCATGATTGATTCTTGAATTTCAATACTGTCTTTATTAAAAGTTTCCTCTTCAATCTCAAGTTTTTGTATAGAAGAGTCAAACTTTTCATTACCAATGTTTTAACTGAGATTTGACTTTTTAATAATTTTCCGATTCGATATTCATTATGAGTTTTCTTTCCAATACATTCTTTGAAATATTCGCCATCTGATGCGTCTAAGTTCCCAGTAATGGATTTCCAAATAGTCCGACTTTTGCCATTTACAGAGCCAAACTGTCTAGCTGCCAAAATATTATTTCTTAAAAGAAACCATTGGCGCTGGAGCCAAAATATTATTTCTTAGAAGGAACCGTTGGAGCCAGACTTCAAAATGTTGGCATAATTATTAATGGCACTTATTGGACGATAGTTATTTATGTTAGTGGCATCTCCGGCATTGAAAATGTCCTTAAAATATGAGAGACTAATTCCCGTTGAGAAAACTAAATTAATAATATGTTCTAGTGGCTTAATAAATTCTACATGAAACTCTTTTATTAATTCGAACGTAAGATTTTCTGTGCCAAGAGAACAGTTGTTGTTTAGACAATGTATGTACTTACTCTATAATCTGTGCATCTGTAACCGGGTTTAAAAACAGAATCAGTAATATTTGGTAGGTGAAAATGGTTTTTGGCATTTCCAATTTTCTTAAACATCTCTATACCGATCTTATTAAAGTAAATTACAGTAATCTACTATATCTTTGGAGTTTTCAGATTTGTGCATATTGTCATCTTTAGTATGAATTTTGCAATTATGATGAAATTTTTTGTGATCTCTTTTATAGACTTTTTTTTTAAATTCCCTTGAGTCAATTTTAGTTTTATAATATTTATATTTGGGGTTTTTTAGTTAACTTTTGTCTGGTGTTTCTATAGCTTTTATATGTTTTTTGATTGTGATTAGTTTTATTCTTAGAAGGTGCTCTTTCATTCGATCCCTGGCTTTTATTCTGTTAACAATTCCATTGATAGTCCAGGGCTTAATTTATTTATGTTTCAAGTGTACAATATTAATTGTTATTGGGGATTATTTACAATATCACTTAATATAATGGATACTCGCTCCGTGACCCCCGTAGCATCGATAGAGCCCATCAACACCCGCCAATCTACCTCCTTTATTAAGTTACCAAAGGTGACCGAGTTTATAGTTTAAGTTACCCTTAGTTCACTTTTTTAGACTTTTATTAAAATATTTGTTGTTAATATCAGTGTTAAGATTAATCATAACAGGAAAATGATTAGTCACATCAGATTCCCTGATGAAGGAATTAGAGTCACAAACATTATTTATCTTATTTACCTTAGAAAAATGTGATCCAACACACCACATTTGTGGCTCTAGTTACACGAGTGCTACCATTGGTCACTGATTGAAACCAAACAACATACCTCTTGTTATATCTTGATTTCTTCGTATATCTATATTAATATCACCAAGCAAGATTTCAATTTCATTATGCGCATTATTTGATAGATAGTCTTCTAGATCATTCAAGAAGCCTGGAATATCATTAGATGGTGGTATGTAACAAACAGCATGTGATTCCACATAATACCCTATCAATTTCAAACTTTAATTTTGTAAGAGTAACTTTTGATGTTCTTAGTTCAGTCTTAGTAAATTCCACATTTAATCTCAATTTGGTAAAAATGAACAGACCATGCATCGTTCGGATTAAATCTTGCACTATTGTAATATCTTGCATAACCTTCAATGTTAAATGAAGCCGCATCCTGTATATTCCAGCATTCACTCAATGTTATAATGTCATTATAACTTAATTTATAAGTATGTAAAAAAAAACAGAAGGTTGTCAAAGTTTTTCTGTATGCTGCGAATGCGTAAGTGCAGTACGCTTGCATCTTAACATGGCCAAGCAATAAATTTACCTAAAGCTAGTTTCACACTTATTCAAGTTAATGACAAAGAACTTTGATCAAAGTTATTGTACAATTTATTTGATGAAGACGAAGTTTGACGGCACCATTTTACAGTTGTGAATTTCGTTGAGGCCAATGGCGTTTCTAAAATGTTTCCAGCTCGCAACATGCCAAATTATTTTTAGATTATGTTAAACTGGATACTTTCATTTGATAAATTTGATTATCGTGTGGTCATATAACAACGAAGAAATAAACAGCTTTAAAAAGAACTAAATCTGCAGCTCTAGTTATAATTATTGCGGCTGGTTTTTATATGTGTATGTTGGTACTCCCGAATTTGATCAAATATTTGATGAAAAATTGGACGTTTTCTAATTACATCAAAGAACTCTGACAAGACGATCTTAAAGTTATTTGATATCCAAGTTTTGGTTGGATAAGTGTAAAACTAGCTTAAAAGTAGAAGGCCACAGGTATATAAAAATATTCAGCTTGACGTCCTATTGGCTGTTGAAGAAAACGCGCATAGTGCCAGTCGGCAAATAGCACTTGATATGGGAATAAGTCACAAATCAGTGCAAACATTTGGCATAAAGAAGAATACCACCCGTATAAAGTCTGCCTGAAACATGGTATTAAATGATAATGATTGTGACCGAAAACTGCAATTCTGCGAAATCATGCAACCATTTTGTCATCAAGATGAAAACTTTGCCCCAAATATTTTATTTTCAGATGAAGCCACATTTTGCGTTAACGGTACCGGTCCAAAAAATTCCACGATGTATTCAAGAAGCTTATAGTCATGAGAAATGTAATGTATGGGCATATTGAAAGATAAACTAGTGGTAATGAAGGAAATACTACTGGTGAAGCCAACTTGAGTTTTTGCACTTTGGCCTTTTGCCAGCTTTAGTCACTCTCTAGCCTGACCACTATAATCCCGATTTCCCAGTCCATACATTTGGTTGCAAAAAGACTGGGCCTCACCCCATTATGCAAGAGAATTTCGGGAATATCTCGATCTTGCATTGCCAGTAAAATGGATTGGATGGACGACGGAGTCTCATTGAATGGCCACCCAGATCATCTGATATGACCCTTTGGGCCATTTTTTTTTGTGGGGACATCACTGTCAGCATTCATTGAAATAAGGTTTTTCTATTTAAGTGTTTTATCATTAGAAGATCTTTCTTCTGGAATCTGGAAATGGTGAGAGGGTGGCCTTAAAAAGCCACGGCACTTAGGCTCCTTTGGACCCCCTGTTTATCCTCCCTAGATCAACCAATCCATCTAGGCCGTCAACCAGCCTAGTGTTGTAAAAAAGGCGGCGATGTTGTCCGAGGAGGCTGTTCTGAGGAAAGCCATGGTTTGCCATCGTTTTCCCAAAATGGATTTCTTTAGTTTCGAAACAGCGTCGCAATCGCAGAGCAGATTTTCAACTGTTTCATAGTCCTGTTCACAGCCTCCGCATAGAGGTGTCTCGCATAATCTCATTATGTAGAGATGCTATGGCTCCAAATAGTGTTTCTTACTAACGTGCCTTTCCTGCATTAATCAATCAATCAAAATTCTGCAGAATTTATTTTTTAAATTTTATTCCCTTTGTTGGTATTAGGAAATTTATCCAGGGTCATAAAAATGTATCCACACGTTATCTGCTAACCAACTAAAGCCAGTGTCTTCACTATTTATAAAATCAATATGACAAACCATAACAGTTCTTCAGAATATAATAGTTTTAGGAAATACAGGTGCTTTTAGACGAAATAAATCCAATAAACAGTACATTTATTAATAAAGTGCAATCATATTAAATGAATAATATTTATTTTAATTAATGATTCAAGTTTCCTAGAATAAACGATATCCTGTTTTGTATTAGGTTGCTCAGCAAATGGCCTCGGAGGAATATTCTCATAAACCGCTTATTAGTTGTTTTTATCTAATTACTACGGATTACATCTCTAAAACTTTGTACCTATAAAAAAGCTTGTATATTTATGTGTAACCTTATACGTAATAATAGTATATTATGATATAAGTGTATAAGAGGGCCTTTAAAGCACGCGCGACATATTTCAAAACACGACGCGCAGCGGAGTGTTTTGTATGTCGCAAGGGCTTTAAAGGCCTCTTATACACGTATATCATACGCTATTTTTTATTACGAATGGATCATAATCTCAAAAATGTTTTAAATATTAAACTTAAGGGATATATTGACGAATATATTAATCTGTCACATTTGACATGATCAAATTTTTCTATAGCAACCTTTAAAAAAGTACGCGCATCATAAATATCATTTTAAGTACGTTGCAGCGTGCGATAATCGTTGATTATGATGCATGCGTAATAAAAAACTATTTTACTTTCCACACACACGTTCAACTAGAAATCAGATTCATTTACACTTTCTTCATAGCCGAATTTGTTTTAATTTGCTAAATGACTTGGTAAATAAAGCTACGACCGACAGTGGCATTTAGTTAAACAGGTACTGGTACTAGTGCAATTCAGATTTAATACAGCTGATATCAGCTCTTAAATTTAGTGAGGATTCACTTGGTGCACACATAGTTATTAAAATGTAACAGAGAAAGGTCAGAGTGTCTCGAATTCGACTCTATGTATGGCGATCTCGAACACCCTAAGAGATATAGCATCAAGATGAGGGCAAAATTGCGCATTTAGACGCCTAATAATATACCGTCTAGAAAGTTTTATTTGTTTGTTTTTATTTATTTTTTTTACAAGCTTTTATTTACTTTCACCTGTGGATCTGTCTGTCTGTCTGTCTGTAGCCAGCTGAATTACTACAACACAGTATATGTCTATTATCAGCCGTTTTAGAATTAATAAAATTCGGAACATATTTTCGACGTAACTTGAAATGCAGCTCTAGTAGAGCTGTTTTCAGGTGTTACAACAATAATATAATCCGTCAATATTTTGTTCTGTCAAGTCACAAGGCAATGTAAAGTTTACTGTATTTTCGCCATTATGGTATATATTTTTAATGAAAAACAAAAGCGCAACAGCAGCACATAGGGAATATGTCAGGCGTTTTCCAGGATGAGCAGTTCCTTTGAAATGGATGTTATAGCTGAAGAAGGACATACAGTGACTCACAGCTCAAATGATGCAGTTGCTATTGAGAAAACTAACTTATCTCAGTGGTTCAATATTTATTTAGAAAGAACGATATGCTGAAATTAAATTAATATAAGCCTCCAAGCAACCTATAAACTAATAATTTGCTCTAAACATGTCACACATTAATAACAATAAATATTTATTTAAATTAAGTGCGATTTCAATGTCAGCTGAAACGATGCAGATAACAAAATACTACCAAAGTTATCAACTCAAAAACGAAAAGTAAGCGTTGCAATGGATTCTTGTTGCAATTGTTTCTTTTTTGACGTTTCGCGCCAACATGGCGGATTTGAAGTGCGTTTCTCTATTAGTAAAATGAAATTGTTTAACAATGGGTCGTCAAACTACAACTGAAGAGCGAAATTTAGTAATTACACATTTTAGAAACGGCTTTAGTTTAGTCAGAGGAATATTGCCAAAATGGTTAATAAGTGTCCATCTACTGTACAACATATCATAGAACGATATACTCAAGAAAAGAGAATTCAAAATAAATCAAGAGTTGCGCCAAATAAAAAGTTAAGTGAACGTATAGAGAGGTCAGAGAAATTATGAATAACCCTAAAAAAAAGTGCTCCAAAATTGATAGGTGCAGTACAAAGACAATTTCGAATAACATGTAATCCAGAAACTATTCGAGGAGTTTTAAGGAAGAATAATTTACATGGTAAAACAGCAAGAAATAAACCCTTCATTAGTCGAAAGAATAAACTTCTCAAGTTACAGTTTGCACGTGAACATCTTAATAAAAATATGGAGTTTTGGAAGTCAGTAATATTTGCAGATGAAACAAAAATAAATTTATTTGCATCTGCCGGCAAAATAACGGTGTGGAAAAGACCCAATGAAGAGTTAAAAGAGAAAAATATCAAGACGACGGTTAAACCTGGTGGAGGCAATATTATGTTGTGGGGATGTATGACTTCTAGCTGTGTCTAAAGATTGCATGAGTTCATTTTCATATTTGGGGCTCTTTTTCCAAAATATGAAAATGACCGAATGCAGCTTTTCTAAGACAACACGCTGGAATGCAAAATTATCTGGTTATTTTGATGTACGAGTGTAATTCGGGGGAATATTTCCCGAATAAGGACATGGTTTTAAAAAATACGTTTTTATTCTTTTTTTAATACAAAGACGTACATGTAACTATAAACAAAGTAAAGAGACACAAAAATACATTTTTTTTAATCTGAAACGAGACATTTTTAATAATATATATTCGCTTGACTTTGACGTTATTTATAAATTGTCGCTGTCATCGTAAGATTACAATGGAATTACTATAGGTACGATGCAATTATCGCCGTGCTCTTTCGGTTTCTACAGTGCAATTATCGCTGTAATTTTTCGAGAATTGCACTTCTCTAATGGGATTTTTTATACATGAGTGAAATATTCGGAAGTAATTGCACAAGTGCATCAAAATTACCGATAATTTTGCATGACAGCGTGTTGTCTAAAAACTGCATGAGTTCATTTTCATATTTTGAGAAAGGGCCCGACACCGAAGGTGGAGGGCTCTTTTTCCAAAATATGAAAATGACCGAATGCTGTTTTTCTAAGACAACACGCTTCGAATGCAAAATTATCTGGTTATTTTTATGCACGAGTGTAATTCGGGGGAATATTTCCCGAATCAGGAGATGGTTTCAAAAAATACATTTTTATTCTCTTTTTTTAATTCAAAAACGTACATGTAACTGTAAACAAAAGAAAGGGACGCAAAAATACGATTTTTTTAATCCGAAACGAGACATTTTTAATAATATATATTTACTTGACTTTGACGTTATTTATAAATTGTCGCTGTCATCGTAAGTTTACAATGGAATTACTATAGATACGTACGATGCAATTATCGCTGTGCTCTTTCGGTTTCTACAATGCAATTATCGCTGTAATTTTCCGAGAATTGCAATCCTCTAATGGGATTTTTTATACATGAGGGAAATATTCGCTTATATCATGACAATGATCCGAAGTATACCTCTTATCGAGTTCGTGAGTGGTTACTTTACAATTGTCCTCATGTTGTGAAAACTCCACCCCAATCGCCCGATCTTAACCTTATCGAAAATTGATGGTTGATCTTGAAGAAGAAGGTACATAGTAGTCATATAACAAGCATAAATAATTTAAAAATGAAAATAATACAGGAATGGAATATGATTGATCCCGAATACACGGAGAAGCTAGTTGAATCAATGCGGGCTTGAAGCTGTTATTGATAACAATGGGGGGCCCATAAAATATTAAATTGATGGCCGATTCACTTACTTAGTGCTTATTTTGTTAAGTTATCAAGTAGTTGTAATTAAGTGATTTTCAATTGTGCATCATTTGAGCTGTGACTCAATAACGCACCTATAGTATTAAAGTTTGATTTTTTTTATGTTTATTGATATTCTGTTGCAACAAAATGATCAAGTTTTTGGCAAACCTGTATTCATTCATCTTTAGTATCCTGCATCGATTAAAATTTTAGTTTTGTATTCAAATTGGAACTTAAATAGGTTTTTATGAAACTGCTGTGAGTCTCTGGATATTAAATTTTCAAAATGTGGTTCGAAATTCTCGGGTAATAAATGAAGGCAATGAAATTAATGTATTAGCGCATTTTGAAGCAAATCCGACAAGAAAACCTTTATGTTATACATGAAATAAAAAGTCAAGAGTATGAAACCGTTAACATAGGGCGTAGGGTAATTGATACATAGATTCTAGACCCTTTATTCATAAACGAAAAGTAAACTGGAGATGCTTACAGCATGGAATATCTGATGCCATTGATGACCTGTCATTAAATGTGGCAAACGGAATTATTTGGAAACAAAACGAGCCCCCCACACTATGCACAAAGAGTCAGAGATTACCTCAACGACAAAATAAATATCGGTAATGGAGAGGTAGCGGTGGTATCATGTCTTGGGCCCCGAACAGCTCAGATCTCAAAATTATGGACTACTTCTTTTGGGGGTCACATAAAGCAGGAAGTTCACAAATTCCCATGCGCCAACTCTGAAGAACTGGAACGCATAATTTTGAATGCTATTCCAGAATTAAAAGCCCAGACACTCTTATGAATGCATTAAACAACGCAATAAAAGTTTATGCGAAATGTCTGCAAAGAAATGGCGGCCAAGTTAAGCAATTTTTAAAGTTATTACAATAAGTGTTATTATTATTACACGAAAGTGTTCGTTTTTAGAATTAATAAATGTTGGTACGATTTTATTCCATTTTTTTTTGTCGTTAAACAATTGCATAACACCTGAGAACACCTCTACTAGGGCTGCATATAAATTTAAGTGGAAAACATGTTTCAAAATTAAATAATTCCAAAACGGCTGACAATAGACATACAGTGTATTATATCAATGTTTTTTAAAGATTTTACGTAGAATCTGAAAATGCAATAATATACATGGTATTCCATTACAAAGAAAGTAAGTTAGGTACATAACTTTTTTAAAACCCTGTATATCACAATTCGATACATGACAAAAGAGACTTGGCAGGTCTACAACATGTTTATCGGTTCATTTCAAAAGAATAAAAAATTTCAACCCATTTAAAATGTGGGTAAGCTAATTTGATGGCACGATACATGTAGCTCTATCTTTATGTAAATGAAAATCTTCTAAACGGCAATGCGAACTTCGAACATGATTGAATCTAACCTCCGATCTTATCTACATATATCAAATTTGAGGCGACAAAATAAATGTTTAATCTAACAGGTGTTGACATAAATTAAGTGAAATTCTTTAATAGCGGTCTATTACCGACGGCAAAGCAGTTTTCGTTTGTTTAGCACACTTTTCATATCAATTACCATTAATTTGCATCTTCAGACTATTCTCTGTAACCTAATTAAACGAATTTACCATATTTTATTCATGAAAATGGCAGATAATAATTTATTAAATTTCGCTATTTTTCAGCAATTTGTGTAGTGAAAGCAAACTTTTTTAAAAACTACAGCGATGAGTACTCAGAAGTAATACCATCTTACCTTTGGTAATATTTAAATTTTCGTTCCAAATGTATGTGTTAGATGACGTATCCGATTTGAGGATATACTAGTTTAGCCTCGGATATATTTACTTCCTGCCCTTATTAGGCCGTTTGCAAATTTCCTGTGATGTACTGTTATCGATGGATCGATGTTAGAAAATATTAGTTTTAAATTTTGATTTTGATAATATCTCTAAAGCCCAAAATATAGACATTCTTAGGATTGCCTAGGAAATACAAAACAATTTTTGTTAATTGGGGTTAGTTTTGCTTCAAACTAACATAAACTATCCCAAACTAACATAAAACTATCCCAAACTAACATAAACAAAAAAAAATCGGACGTTGCCTAGGCAATCAATAACATAAATATTTATCAACATCAGGATTTAAAACTAATATTTCCAAACATTGATCAGGTCAGACTAGTACTGGTACTATTATAGGCAATACTAATTAGTATGAGCTAGGAAATACGCAAGAGCAGGAAGTTCTGGGTCCTAAGCTAAATTAGTATATCCTGAAATTGGACACCTCTAGTAACACGCCTATATTAGTTTTGGTTCTAATGTGTTTTTTAGCATATATATTTTGGGAAAAAAATGGAAGCTGTGGAAAAATGCATTAGCAGATATTGGCACAAAATGTATATGTAATTAAAATTATACAACCTATATTTAAAACCTTCGAAATTTTTTATTAAATATTTGTTTGTAGCCTTACGAAACAAATTACTTTATATAAAATACAGTGAAAGCATTACATGAAGTAAGCTTAGCTTTTATTGCAGAAAAGATGGTATCTCATTTAAAAAAATACAGCTTTGTCGCCTCTCGACTTTTTGACTAACCTGTACAGTCATTTCAGATATTGTGTGTTGTTGGAAAGGCGTCACATAAAGCCAGATGATACATTTTTAGTCGGCGTTTTCGATCTTTATAAGATTATCCTCTGAATCGCACTTTTGCATTGCCACCTTTTCAGCTCTATCTGGTGGTGGTATCCAGTTTGAAATCCGACGTTTTGTAGTCGAGGGGTCATCATCAACATTCTTTTTTTAAATACGATATTTAATTTTTTTTATCGTTTCCAAATGATATTAGCGTTATTAATATGAATATGTGTTTTTAATTTTTTTTATTATTTTTTAGTTTTAATTTTTTTTATTTAATTATTTATTCCACTTTGTGGTAAAAATAAACAAACGTCTTTATTTAATTTTACTATTTTTTATTTTCATTAGAAAAAAAAGCTCCAATTTTTCACTTAACACAAAAAATAAAATAAAATATTTTTATAGAATATAAAAATATCAAGTGTAACAAACTATTTAAAATTACGCCAAAGCAAAATAAGTAATTTTAAAAGAATAAAAAATAAAAACACATTCATAT
Organism: Pissodes strobi; assembly: GCA_016904865.1. Lineage (NCBI taxonomy): Eukaryota > Metazoa > Arthropoda > Insecta > Coleoptera > Curculionidae > Pissodes > Pissodes strobi. The sequence goes on along the minus strand of MU183662.1, from coordinate 17,181 downwards.
TAACAACGCCAATATTATCTGGAAAACGATAAAAAAATAAAGTTCATATTGAAAATAGAAAGTTAATGATGACCCCTTGAAGATGAAACTTCGGACTCCAAACGAGATAACACGGACAAATTGACAATGCAAAAGTGCAATTAAATTTGAAATCCGTTTTTAAATAAGCTCAGGAAATAATAAAACGATTTTTCAAAACTTTTTTCATTCTGGATAACTCCGGAAATACTTTTATCTGAAGTTTCAAATATATTAATAATGCTTGTAAATTGATTAAATAGAAATACAATCATCGCACGCACGTTAATATCATAAACCTACATTATCGGGGAGATTTTAAAATTTTCAGAATACTCCTCTACGCAAAAATGAAACATGATTAGTAATTTAAATTACCGGACCCTAAGGCTGTCACATCCAAATTTCCATAAAAAAAAATCTAAGCAACGTTAAAAACAATTATACCCCAAAATAATAGATAAAATTTTATTTAAAAAAGTAAGTAAGTAAAGTCCATATGCTACTGAAAAGAATGAAATAAAATATGATACCTAAAAATTTCCTATAAAAGGGGTATTTCAGAATAATCGGCAAGAACGCCATGGAGCATATTCAAATAGCTTTTAAAACTAAAAATATTACTTGAAAGTTGGACAGAAAACTCAAGTAAATATGCGAGGTGGTGTAGTGTACACAGTGATGGCATGTATATAGGATAGACAGAACTATACATAAAAACATTCATTTCAGAACATGAAAGAAGTGTCAATTCCATCAGCATTACCAGTCATAAAATAACGTTAGCCGAGCACTCCTTTCAAAAGTTATATAGATTTGATTTTAGAAGTACTGTTGTACTTGCTGAACAAGAGAACTCCAAAAAACGAAACATTAAAAACATGAAAACAAAGTAAACGAAAATCAATAATTTAAGTACATCATATTATTATTCGCCTACCTAAGAATTACCGTTTAACTTTACCATCAGCCAAGGTACCGTCATAAATGCATTAAAAAAACATATTTTTTTAAGTGGAAATTTCTTTAGCGTCATTAGCCGACCGAGAACAAGACCGATCTTGGGCTGAAAACGGGAGTGATTTGAGACTCGATGAAAAGAAAAAAGCAACACGATTGAAAACATATAGATCTATAGGATATAGCGTGCGAGAAAATGATATAGAACACAAGTCAAGGGATGTTGCAATTTGCAGTGCGCTTTTTCAGTTTAAAGCAGGGTGATATGATTGTAAAAAACTGATGGATTGCATTAAGAATCTTATGTAGATAGAGTCACGTTTAAATTAATTAAACAGTAATTCATGTCGAATGTATCAAAATTATCCATGTCTTTCCAGTCCATTGAATTGCTTTCAACATACCTGGTGGTGCAGTGGTCAGACTTTCTGCTTGTCATTCGTATGGCCCGGGTTCGATTTCCATCGATAGCAAGACATGTTTTTTATATTATATAGTGTTTAAAATCGCTCTGCTGAAGTTTTCACTTCTGTCGTGCGGTTTTAAGCGCGCACGTTCTTTTATTATTAAATCTATCGCTATCAGAGGAGAGCATATCTCAAAACCGATTATCAGTTGTTGCCCTAAAAATACCAATAGTTGTACCAAAATTAAAGCATGATTGATATTCCCCTTTTTTAAGTAATTGATCCAATTTCAAATAATTTGAACGTCCGCATCAAAGCAATAGTATATACGTATAATGAAGGAATCTTAACATTTCCGTAAGTCCATTCAATTTTAGAATCAGTATTATATTGAGACAATAGATAAGAAAAAAACTTATAAATTTAGTTTCAAACCCTAATAATAATTGAAGAATGAATTTTCAATTTTGTTTAGTACAATATCTGTTATAACTATTCTGTTTTACTATGTATTTTATTTGTTTATAAGTAAGAAAGTGCTATCTATACATTGCTCATCACGTGAACGTTTTTCCCTTTTTTGATTAATATTTTGCATATTTTAAGATTTTTACTTAATTCTAAGAATATTTTTGTTGTAAAATAAAATAGTGCCTATTGTATTGTCCTGAGGATGATTTTTATAAAGATCGAAACGTCGACATAGGAAAATCGATGGTTTTATTTGACCCCTTCCCAACAGCATACTATATCTGAATTAACATACAGGGTCGCAAAATTTGTATAATTAAAATAATCACCACCTCATAGCTTAAAATAGAATCCAAAAAGTTAAACTAAAAATTATTAATTTTTCGTTTATGAATTATGTGTTTGATGTAAAGTACAGGTTTCGAGAAATAAATTTGTGAATTACATTAAAATATTACTTTGCTTTGATGTGTATATGTAAAAAAATTATATCGCATAATTTGTTTTTTATATATAGTTATATGAACACCATATCAAAAATACCAGTAACTTAAAAGAGATAAGGTTTGATATTTCGTACACTCTGTCTATGAAGTCAAAACATTGTATTGATTTTTACTTCTTTATGTCGAATATACCTAGTTATCAAAGAATGCATAATTTGAAGGCATAACAATGCATTTAATTTATTTTCGACAGCCAACCACAAATTCTCATAGCCTTAAGAATGATGTAATTATACTTCCAATATCATTTAATGCTGCCCCGTTCTTTGAAGCAATTGTCACTGGCAATTGTCACTGAAAATGAATTCATGACTACGTGTTGTAAAAGGAATCAAATTAAACGGTTTTTGATAATATACACAAAAAATGCCATTTAATCTTTATATTCAAAGAATACGTTTTTAAATTTGCACGCCATCTCCACGCCTGAAACGGAAGGAGTAGTCTGCCAACAACCCTTTGAATATACGAGAATAACAAATAAATGAATCTGTCGTCAAATTTAAATTAAAAAATGCCTGATATCAGTTTTTGAAATTTGACTTTAAAGAAAATGTTATTTTCAAAATTCTCGTTCTTGAATATTTTAAAATTAAGAAAATTGGTACAGGTATAATATCTGAGGGGACTCTTAATAGCAATCCATAATCAAATTTAATAAATGGTTAAAGTATTTTTTGAAATTTGAGCCTTAACACTGTCAGCAAATAAAAAAAAAATAGTTAAATCTGACTAAAAATTAAGAATTTACAGGGGTGGAAACTCCTTAGCGCAGACACACTGTATAATCTAATACATTTAATAATATAGTAATACTCTGTTAAATTTAATCTGAAATTGAAAAGCAATATTTAATAAAATATCTTCATTATTTAAACTAGTAATATTCAATTAATTAAACCCTTTAAATCGCCTCTGTAAATCGGAAACAGTAGTCGACCATTATGCAACAACCATCCCGGTAACTTATATTTTAGTGTTATGCTCGGTCCTGGGGTTTAGTATTCAAAGGTTTTATCCAATGAAGCTTTTTATTTATAGGGAAATTCTGTCATGTCATAAGTGACATGTTTGTCAATTTTCTGTCATCGACAATAATATTTTGAATACTTAAATAAATCAAGTTGGCTCTTGATACCTATTTTACTCTTACTACCACCAGCAGAAAAAGTTTTTTGCAACCTCTCTTGAAAATTAAGAACTAAGTATTTTCTAATCTAATATTTTATCTTTTAAAGAAAAAATGGTATGCATTATTTGGAGGAAAAGTGACTTTTTGCGGCTAATGTTTTAGGGGTGTGTCTGATTTTGTTTTATTTCTTGACATTTTCTTATTATTTATATGGCAAATTCAACCAATTAGCGAGAATTTTATGCGGTTTTTTTGCGCCTTACTATTTATGAATACGACTTTTAAGATATCATAAAACATTAAAGCGAAACGATTGTTAAAGTTATAGAAATTTGAGCAGCAATAAAGAGAAAACAATTTTATATTTTCTGCTGTAATCTAAAAGTCTAAAAGCCTAATAATCAGCAATTTATCGTTGTTTAGGTTAAATAAAAGCGGCCGTGATACCACTTTGCAAAATAATTTAATTTTAACGGAAAGTTTTAAAGATGCAGTTGTTTGCATACTTAATACTTTTTACAAAATTGCTATTTTTGCTTTGTTTGTGACATATAAAAAAATTGTCTAATATTTGGATTAGATATTGGCAACTTACCCCCCGTAAAATATCCAATGAAACCTTGAACTGGCCCTTGTTGTTGTGCCGTTCCTTCATCACCAGTAGTTCCATTCTGGTTAATTTGACCTTGAAACTGTTGAACGAAATTATTTGTCAATTGTTGGAAGCCATTAGAAAAATTTTCGAAAATATTTTGTGGGGTTGTCGCTTGATTTTGCCTTGATCCTAACATATTTTTTTGTTCCATGAAATATTCCATTACATCTTTTTCTAACTTCTCCCAAAGTTCTTTAGATGGAGCGATTTCATTTTCCTTTGGCGTGAAATTATTTCTTAGATTTTTTAAGCCATTCTCAATGATGTCTTGAGCTTTTTGAATCAATAAAGCCTTACTTGGCGCTTCAGCACTGGAAGATGCTGGCAGAGGTTCAGCACGTAGTTCGCCCAACTTTTCCAAATTGTTGCTTTCTAGCCTTTCTTGCATCGAATGATGAATTGGAATATATTTGGACGACTGAAGTAACTCTTCTGGAGATAGCTGAACTTTTTCATCCAAATTTTTAATTAACTCTGAATGATCTTTTGTTGGAACTAAAAGTTCTTCTTCGGCAACGCTTAACTTTTGCAATCTGAGCTTATTTTCCTTTAGTTGATCTGGGCTCAACTGGACTTTTTCGGCCAAATTGGAAGTAATATCGTGGTCCTGTTGTTCATATCTAATCTCCACGGGAATATTTCTTCCTTGCAATGTTGCTGACTGCACGGCAACTAACACTAAACATAATAACGTATATTTTAGTAGCATGGTGAAAAGAAGTGAACCTACTGAAGTTGATGAACTCTTGCCAGTCGATTTTATAGGGGACCTCTTATGTTTATAGTTCTTCTTTCGATGCCCAGCAATAGCGCGTTACAGAGGTGGACTCAAGAGAAATTTTAGTCGAATCTTGGTCGGATGATTGCTTTGTTTACAAATAAGCTATTAAAAATATTAACTGGGTCATTGTAACACGAGTTAAAATTCAAACGCTTCGTACGAAGTGCGTCATTACTTAGTTCCTAGTACCTATTGTTTCTTTTCTAATTGAATAAACACAAATGTGTGATACATTTTTCATATTCTGTTGAAGTTCAATATGTCGTCATTGGCGCTGTAATATATGCTATGTTTTTGGTAAATTAGTCCAATAATAATAAATTTAAACAAATTACTTTTTTATAATATGTAAGTATAGAAATAATTTATTTTCATATATTGAAAAATGCTCTTTTCAGAAATTATCGTTTTGGTGCTACTTACTGAATTGAATATACTAATTAGTGATGACAGAAAAGCATGATAATACAAAGTAACTTTTTCATTGAACATCCAAAAATAAAACAAATGGCAGTCTTAAAATGTAAAATAGATAATTGTTAAGGTTTTGTTCCATTAAGTGAATATTTTCGTAGGAGGTTGTAATTTTAGATTATTTATGTGACAGGAAATCATAAAATGAATGATAGCCTATTTCCATAAATTGCTTAAATTCTTGCATTTGGCTCGAATATAACTGACGCGAAATATTTTTACTGTACGTATGATGCCTATTTCGTGTATTTATTTGAGATGCCTTGAAGTCCTTCCATGTACCGTCGTGATTTAATTTAAATTTAAATTCTCCTGTTGGTAAATATAGTAAGCCACGGATATCTTTCACTTAGGCGTTATCTGGTCTGATATTGTTTAAATTATCTGGCATACTTCTACAGTCTAAGAAAATGGTAAAGTCTAAATTAACGACATTATAAGGGTGGTAATATATTGCTTGTCTCATTCATTTAAATGAGCCTCCAAGCAGGAATGCATAGAATCAGCCTCCATCATCATATTATGACCACGCTCCAAAATCAGCTGCCGGAATGCACTTGAAAGCACATTATTTCTGTTTTGATATCCGCAATCGTCCGATATCAAAGCAATGAGCTTATATCTTTTTCAGCCTGATTATTCTGTGTGTAATTGATTATGCAACTAGTAAACTCATGAGGTTGTGATTTCGCAGTTTCTGTTTATAATCAATTGCTGATGCTTCCAACTTGGGTGCCAACAGAACACTCTGTAAATCCAGGTATAAACAAATTTTCATTATTTGCAGATTGTTTTTGTTTTTAGCTTCTTCAGCTGCATCTTTTTTCTTTAAATGATTTTTATATATATGCTCAGTTACATTTTCCAAGAGTAACAAAGATCGCTTTGATCCTTCTTTGGTTTATGAATAGCAACATTCTCTGCTTTCAGCACTTTCCGAAATAAGTTTCGAGTTTTTTTCTTTGCAGAAAATCCTATATACTTCATAAAAGTGCAGAGTTGATTTGAACACTGGTTCTATGTACTTCTTTTTTGAAGAACTGTGGCAATAATGGCTTGGAACTTTAGGCAAATCGAGAAGCCACTGTCGAAGTTCCTGTTTCTTCAACTCACTTCTGCTGGTTTTAACTGAGGAAATAACACTGCGGTCCCGCGTATTAGTTACCTTTCTGGTCCATCTTTCGAATGTATTTCTTCCGAGGTCGAGAATATTAAGCAGCATTAATCTGCACACTAATATATTTTCTCTCTTATCAATACGAAGAAAACAATCGCGTGACTGCGTCTTGCGAATCTCTAAATTTTTGGTAATTTTTTTTCTTCATCCAGGCTGTTTTGTTTTTACTAAACCCTTCAAATAAGCTGCTCGAGCATTCCAGCTTGGTAAGTTCCAGAAATAATCAAATACTTTTTTCCGAGTTGGTTCCAATACTAAATCACATAGCAGCGTTCTTTTCGTTCTTTCCTGAGAAATTTCGTGCCAACACCTACTTTTAGTTTGGTCCTCTCACGCTCTTCATTGTGTTTTTCTCTCCACTTTTTGAACGGGTGTAACCGATGTATGGTAAGCCCCTCAATCTTTTATTTTTAAATTTTTTCATTTTCTGGTTTTCTGGAAGGCTCGGAATTTGTATTAACAAAAGTTATATTCATCTCGACTTTGCTAACAGCTTCAACTGCTGCTACCACTATTCTTCTGTGGTAACTAAATCGTCGTTGTTTGTTTCTTCCTTACTTCTCAGAATCACATTTTGATTTAGAAGTTCACGTAATATATCCGGAGGAAGTTCAAAAGGTTCAGTTGATACTTCAAATAGTAATTCTTCTTCTCTTCATGCATCTTTGGTTTTAAGTAAACTACCAAAGGCTCATCGTCCGAATCAGACCAGTTATTTACCTTTTGGTCATGGTCATACAAAATTATCTTTCGAATTGGCTAAAAATTGTACGATATAAGAAATTATTGGAATACAAATAATGAGTACATTAATTTAGAAGAGATAAATAGCATATTATTGCAGTACCAACGATGATGTAATATATTAAAAAACTGAATTTTCATGGCGAGTGATTGGGTAGAAAAGTGAAAAAAAAAACAACGTTTAAAAAGACAACAAAGATAAGGCATCTTGGCATTAGCATTTTTACCCCTTATTTTAAAGGAGACTATACACACTTTTTGGAGGACTATTATTTATTATATTAATTAATAAGAACTATAAGTTAGAAAATATTACCATTCAAAGCATCATTTTGCCGCCTTGATTAATGGGGTGGGTAGAAGTGATAATTGGCATTTTCATGGTATTTTACAGCCTGATACATTAAAAATGTGCTAAAGGACAACATCATATTTGAGACGATGAAGTTGGTTTATTCGGTTAAATATATTATGTTTTATAAATAATGAGGACTTTTTTTACAGTAAGTAAAAAATATAGCAAGTACATATACTTAAAGATATCTACCCAACATAGTGTTGTGGTTCCGAGTTCCGAACATAACAGTTGCAGGTCCCAAAAAAGTGATCAATTTCGAACCACGATTTGCGGACATGTGGTTCCCATAACTGTCAAAATAATAACACGTGGCTTGTGGTTTCGGCACACATTTATATTACCGAACCCTAATAATTGTGCTTTGGTCTTTTTGAAAATAAATAGTGGCCAGTGGTTTTTACCTTTTCTAAATATAATATTAGAATGGACTAGGTTCTAGGTTGACATTAGAAAAACTTAAGCCATTCTAGTGATTTTCAAAAATAAATTGATGGGGTTTGTTTGGGTTTACCGCGAATTTTCGTCCAGAAACCATTCGACCTTTTCAGTTGGGTTCTGCCAACAATAGCGATTAAACATGGTTAACGCTAATGGCTACTTGCGGACAATACCGTCTGATTCGCAAGGTTATATTTCTAGAGATGGAAAACAGAAATCTGTAACACCTTTTGAAACTTCTTCTGGGTTGCTCTTACTGCAGCAGGCAAGCTGCATTTAAAAATTATTATACTTTTATAAATATTTTTTGGTTAAACCTGGAGGATGCAATTCGACCTAACTCAAATGGCTGTTTATTTAATACAGTTGGTATTGTGGTAGTTTGGGTTAGTTAAATGTGTTTTCTCAATCAACCTAAGTGGATGAGTTCTTGATATATGTGGAGGATACAATAAAATTCAATTTCGATATAACCTGACCCAGCCGTCTATTTACTGGCTACATTTTTATTGCTGTTGGTTATCCTTCTCCTATAGGTACACCACTAATCAAAGCACCGAATACTCTTGTTAGCAGATGTCATTCTGACACTAACCCCAATACTAACCATTTCGTTTTTTCACAAAGGTACTAGAATTGATAATCATGGCTTGTGCAGGGTACCCCAGAATTCATGGGCAATCTCTCGGATTTATATATGAAGTGAAAATAACATCATAATTTCAGATACATTTTTGTTCCTATGGGCCCCTAAATGATACCGCTATGAATCGGATTTTCTTAAATAATTTTTAAAGTACTTGGCGTAATTTATTATATTTTTAATATGATTGATACTAGTTAGAACCCCTTAGAACCTTTTAAACACATTTGGCTTGTTTATTATGTCAGGGACGGACTAGCTTTAACGCAATAATATTAATTTTTTGACCCCTGTGTGTAATAACTTTAAATGGCTTGAACCATAGACTAAAAGAAAATTGTCAATAAAAACAATTTAAACGATAAGCTTACTGTACTCGTCCTAAAATGTATGTACAAGTAAACCTGTCATGTCATGATATGATTTTGATGTTAGTTGTCAGTTATAAATATTATTTAGGTAATTATTGCTTATACGGTTTTCTGCTATTTTTGGATTAAATGGAAATTTTTTTATATATGCACATTCTAGTATCTTTGGGGATTGCAAATATACTGGCGGAGAAGAGATTTTTTAAATTTTTTTTTAAACTTATATTTGTTTTCTTTTTTTTTAATTTGGGTTAGTTTTGGTTAGTTTGTGTTAACCCAAACTAACCAAAACTAACCCAAATTAAAAAAAGAAAACAAACATAACTTTAAAAAAAAAATTTTTAAATCTTTTCTCCGCCAGTATTTTTGCAATCCCTAAGGACATTAGAATGTGCCTACATAAATGCTTTTCCATATAATCCAAAAATAGCAGAAAACCGTATAAGCAATAATTACCATTATTTCTTGTAATACAAATTTGAAGTACGGGCGTTTTTATCTTACTAATCATATTAATTATACTAAGTACCTAAGGACTAAAGAGCTATTTTTCATCCCGACACGAAAAGTTTGTAGCCCGAGCGAAGCGAGTGTCACATTGCTGAAAAATTTAGAATGAATATTGAAAAGGCCGCTGAAGAGGCTATAAGCGTTGACTGATAGGGTTTACCCCCAATCTCGACATCTATATGCGAAACAATATACAGATTTTATAAAATGGTGTGAAGAACGAAGCGCGAATAGTTTCACAGAAGAAAAGGTGCTATTGGCATACATTTTTTTAAAAGTCCAAGAAACTCAAGGCCTCGTCGTTGTATAGCCAGTATTCCATAATAAAAGCCATAATGATTCTAGAGACCAATGTGGATATTATCAAGTACAGTAAACTTACCGCATTTAAAAAAATTAAAATTGATGTGTACAAACCGAAGAAGTCTATGATTCTGGACATACATAACATCAGAGAATTTTAAATGAAGACTTTTTAATGATTAAGGTTCATAATTACCATCAATTTTATATTACAAAATTTAGTAATAATCAATAATTTAGTACAAATGATGCTAATAATGGTGTAGTTGGGGCCTGTCGGGGGATGCAGCTGTACCAGTTAGATTGCAGTGATGTCTTGGATCATGGACATTTTTTTCTGGTAAATGTACGAGACACAAAGATTTTCTGCCGGGTACAAAAACGGACGATGAACATCACAACTTGTCAGTAAAAACACATTTGGGCAGCTGCCAACAAAAAATGCCGAATATTTGAAACTACCAAATGCAAAGCTGTATACTGGGTACTGCTTCAGAAGATCGTGGGCGTCTTTAGTTGCAGATTCGAGAGCGAAGCTGGATCAACAACTTAAACGACATGGTGGTTGGAAAAGTAGCGCCGTTGCCGAGGGCTATGTCGAAAATTCCCTATAACAGAAGAAAAACGTGGATGGCCAAATTTTTATCACCACTTCCTCAGAAGTTTCCGTTCTGTACTAAATTAATAAATGCATAATTTTGCTTCATAATTCAATAATTTTACTTTTAATCCCTAGGAATTAAAAGTGCCACGTTAGTCCCCAAAATCAGGGATTAGAACTGCTTCTTTAGACCCCAAAGTACATAAAATAGAATTCTTGTAATGCTTTGGAAGCTAAGAGATTGTCTGTAGATCGATTTCCTAAACATAGAATCCCTGATCGAAACAATTTTGAATGAACTGATCAAAGTCTAAGAGAAATTGGTCAGAATTGCTCATACTATTATTATTATTATTATTATTATTATTATTATTATTATTATTATTATTATTATTGGCAAGAACTATCCCAGATTGATATTGTTACCGTATTCCTTGTGAATACGTGTTTATGTACTATGAAATGTACTATTGGTAGGCAAATTTGTAAGAGATGGTATTAACGCTTTCGTCGAAAGAATCGCGCGCACAATGAATGTTGCGACACAACCGATTTGATATGCCTCTTCGTGGATGCTCTACTATGGATCGATATGGAGGAATAGCGTTCTCCAAGATATGACCCGATTAGGTTCCCTATGGTAAGCTATGGGTTACGAGGAGCTTGTACAGCAAGCCATCGTGCCACATCCTTTCGAATGCCCTTTCGATACCGAGAAGCAGTAAAACCGTGCGTACTTGTCCATTAAATCATTGTGATATCTTGATCGGTAACACAACTGTCTCCGTTGCTCTTCCGAGAGTGTTTATGCCAAAGATATTTAACCTAAAGAGACACGACAACTCAATCATAAAAATCCGAAAACTTGCCTTTAACATCAACAAAACGCTTGCCCGCCGCCTTACATTTTTATGAATCACGAACAAAGCTTTATCCCGGCCAAATCCTCGCCGTGAACAAGACTCGTCCCCCACTACTAAATGTAATGTTGCCCGCCTGTGTGAAAGCGAGGCGGGGTAGATTTTGAAATTGTGAGTTCATCATAATAATAATTTTAATAAAGCAAATTCATTTAATTTTTGAAATGATTATTTATATGTGTATCGGATTATCAAAGTCGATGGTTGCTAGACATGAGTTCTGAAGCTTAGTTAACACAAAGAGTTATTTTGCTCATGTATCCAAAAGTGATACTTTTCTACATAGCGGAGTTCAGGCATGTAGTCAAGTGCGGAAAAGTCACTTTCCGAGCTGAAACACAATTTTAAAAGGAGCGTATGGAAAATGTTTATTTGCTTTTCTGCAAGCAAATATGCGCTGGTAGCAAAAAGCAAAGACCTTTAACCTAAAAATGTCTTTAAGAAAAAGTATAAAAAGGGTTGTTTGGAAAATCGATAGATTTTTATAATACAGGGTTAATATAATTCAGAGTTATTGGTGGTAGAAAAAATATTATATTCAACTCACATTTAACGGCTATTAAGAGCCGAGCATGAAAATAATGAATGGTCGTTGCATAATATACTATTAAGCAGCAAATTTTCAAATAAAACTTGCAAAACTTATTTTCTGAATAATTTCAAATTTGAAGACGGAACTCATGAGTTATCAAAAATTCAAAATTTTATCCAGATTTTGATAAATGGTGCTTTTGGGTGGCGAGAGCTCACGTAATGATTATTCTCGGTTACAAGTATGTCAGTGAGAGGATAATCACGTTACGCATCAGGTGTCTACACACCTAGTTCTAAGTCGGATGATGACACTATGGAATCATTTTACAACGATCTTGAATCTACACTCGCATCCCTATCAAATCGCGAGATGGTTCTTGTCCTTGGCCATTTTAACCCTAAAATTGGTCAAACAGTAGAAGATGAACATCTTAAGGCACATACTGGTAAATTCTGTGTTGGTGCCAGAAACGAATGGGGCCTACGTTTGCTCCAATTTTGTATTGACAACGACTTCTCAATTGCCAACACCCTTTTTGTATATCACCCACAACGTTTGTATACTTGGGTCTCACCAGACGGGCGATATCGCAATTAAATCGATTACGTTTTAGTTGGAACAAGGTGAAAGCCGTCTATCAGTCTTTGTAAAACTCTACCAGGTTCCGATTGTGGCTCGGACTATCAACTCCCTCATTGTGAACTTCAGCTTCAGCTGAAGGTATGTCCACGTTCTAAGCAGAAACCTTCAAAGGAAATCGTTGATCCTGCCTCTTTTAGGTTAGTTCTCAGATTTTTCAGAGATAAATCTTCTTCCAATAATATGTGGTTAACATTTTAGAGTATTCTTATACAAGCTGCTCAAACAACTCAATCAAAACGCAGCACACAGCACAGCAACAGCCATAAATTATCCGTCATTGAAGAACGTAGAGAGCTTAAGATCTCAGGTCTGGATTCTGACGCAAAGCAAGATCGGTATAGACAATTAACACGTGAAATCCAAAGACTCTGCCGCCAAGATGAGAACTCCTCTCTTCAAGAACTCTGCAGGGAAATACAAGCCCACGCCAACACAAGCCATCCAAGAGAGATGTTCCTAAAGATAAAATGTCTCAATCGGGACTTTAAACCCAAAACCTGGTCAGTTCAGAACTCCGATGGACATCTCATCACTAGCTTGGACGAGATTATTGAGGTGTGGCGCACATATTGTGAAAACCTCTATTTCGATGTTCACATTCAAGCCCCTTTTTTAATTACGAGCGTGAGACGGATATTCTTTTTTCGGAAGTTGAACTAGGGAACTTAGGAAACTAAAAACCGGTAAAGCTACAGGCATTGATGCGCTTTTCAGCCGAAAGTGCTTAGATGATGACGGCCTACATATTTCACATCGTATTTGTCAGAAATTTGGTCCTCCGGTGTCTGGACAGATGAATGGAGCACTTCAATCTTTGTGCCGCTACATAATAAATCATCTCCGAAAAACCCAGACAATTATTATCGTCTACTTTCATTAATTTCTCATTTAAGCAAGGTTATGTTATATATTCTGCAATCTCGTTTAGAGGGTTTTATTAGCTGGCAAATATCTCCAGAGCAGGCACGTTTCGTAAAGGGACGTGGTACACGAGAACAGATCTTGAACTTGAGGCAAATTGTTGAGAAAGCTAATATGGAAAAACTTGTTGTCCAGGGCCATGCTCCGAACGGATGGCGTCATGGCCATTCTCCTACACGTTGGGAGGATGCGACAAAATAATTGCTAGATATTACTGTCACAAGAGCAACCGAACTGGCAAATAATCGCGAAAGATGACGAAATACAATTTTCAAAGTAATTGACAATCTTCGTGTCCGCAATCCTCCAGTTCTGATCTAGTACATTTTTATGAGTTCATAACATGTCTGGCAAGACATTGCGACTATGATGATGACAGATATATTTTCATTTCATTATAAATACTACTACATTGACAAAAACCTGCTAAATAAACTAGTTTGTCTAAGAAAAAAGTATTGAATTAAGAGTATTATTTAGCAATTTTAGAACATGAACCACATTATATGATATTTATTTTCAAATTAACTCAACTCACAAGTACCTATATTGGTGATTACAATACTGATATGTCAAAAAATACTTTCTATTCTGAAGAGTTAAGGAAATTGATATCACAAAATGGATTATATCAAGGTGTAAATAGCTTTACAAGAGTGTCAAACCAGGCGTCAACCATGATAGATTTGTTAATCACAAATGACAAAAATTTGAAATCCTACGTAGCATATTGACTGTTGATATATTGGGAAATGACAGTGATAAAGAGAGTATTATCAAGCATTATAGAGACTACAACAAATTTGATGAATTGAATATTCAAATGTAGCTGATAGATACAGAATGGGACAGAAACCATACAGACATAGACATACTAGCAGATAAATTGATCTACACATTACTAAATAAATATGCTCCTGTAAAGGAAAAAATAATCAAAAAACAATGGGCTGATCAAAGACGGTGGACACTAGATATTGACATAAACATGAAAAAGAGGGACCAATTATATCGAAGAGCTATAACAACTAAGAACAATGATGATTTTAATGAATATAGGACTCAACGAAATAAAGTAGTAGATATGATCAGACAACATAAAAGTATTCATTATAACTCAAAAACAGATTTAAATAAGGATAACTCAACAGAAATGTGGAAAATCATTAAAAAATTCGTAGGAGGAAAGGCAAAATCGAAAAGAATAGGAATATACTTTGGAGGAAATATTGAGAGAGACCAGAGTGTTATAGCAGAAAAATTTAATAACTACTTCATAAAAAGTATTGAAGCGATAACCATGAAGATAAGTAACCAGGATATTATGAAGATAGTAGGAAGAATAGAACGCTCCGATTCAAGAATGGAAAAATTTAGATCAATCTCATTAATGGAATTAAAAGCCACAGTCTTAAAAAAGAAAAACATTAGTGTAGATGGAATAAAATCATATATATACTGCAAAAGGCATTTCAAAATAAAGGTGACATATTTTTACAGTTGATAAACAGCAGTTTGGAATATGGAGGATTTCCGAAATATTGAAGGAAGTCTACAATCATCCCCATTGAAAAGAAAACAAATACAAACAAAAGTGAAGACTTTCGACCTATCAACATGGTTCCTGTTTATGAAAAGTTGCTAGAAATTATACTCAATAAACAACTTATAGAATATTTTGAAATAAACATATACTTAGTGACCACTGCTTCAGAAAAAAAAAGAAATGAACATATTACTTAGTGACCACTGCTTCAGAAAAAATAATTCCTGTGAGTGCAATACAGACTGTTTTAATGAATTGGAAAAGCGCTTTAAAAAAGAAGGTTACAGGGGTGGTCTTTCTGGATTTTCGCATAGCTTTTGTATCTATAGACAGATGTTTGTCCCTAGAAAATACAAGAATATGGTATTCAAGATGTGCTCAAATGATCTAAAAACTATTTATCAAATCGTACACAGGAAATAAAATTTGTTAATAATACATCAGTGCAAAAAGAAAACTTATTTGGTGTCCCCCGAGGGACAGTGTTAGGCCCCAATCTGTTCATTGTTTACATTAATGACATTGTCAGAAATATGAAGAAGTGTAAAATTCAGCTTTTTGCTGACGACCGACACCTTGCTGTATTTAGTAGTCAAGATGTTGGAGCAGTTATGCATACCATGAATGAAGAGCTATGATTGCTTTATAAATGGCCGAATACAGGAAAAACAAAATGTATGATAATTAAAAGAAAATTTATTCCTATACCAACTAAGAGCCACATAGGAATATAAATAACCAAAGGATAGAACAGGTTGAACAGTACTTGGGTGTAAAGTGGATCAGCATTTAACATTTTCCCAACATGCAGAATATATAACTAATAAAATTGCAAAGAAAATAAATCTACTGAAAAGAATGAATACATATCTTTGTGACTGGTCAAAACTAACAATTTATAAGTTAATTATATTATCACACTTGAACTACTGTTCCTCTATACTGTTTTTGCTGGACATGGCAGAGAAAACTATGCCTCAAAGAAAGCAGAATCAGGCCATGGGTGCTATTATAAGATGTAATCGTTATACAAGTATTGAAGCCAGGTTAAAGACAACAGGATTATTGAGTGATTTATAGATAAAATAACACATAGTTTGCTTCCTGAACATTCATTGAGAAACACTAGATAAATAACAGACATACATAATTATCCAACCAGAACCAGAGAGGATAGGATACTATGCCACTAACTATGATCAGAACGATGTTTTCCACAACGGACTTGTGCAGCACAATAATCTGCCTCATAGTGTGAAGAATTCAAATTTAGTTCAGATTTTTAAGAGAAGATGTATTTTACACTGTAAAGAAAATATATAATTACAGGCACATGTTGTTGTGATTGTTTGATGTGGTTAATTGTGATTGTATCAATTGTATCTTTCAAATTATTTCCGAAATTGTTAGCATTGTTAGCATTATGCTATTATTCATTAATAAATAAATATTAATCTTCAGTTGCAGCGAAACACTACACCAAACACAACAGGCCCTTTCCGCACCTGTGGATATAAAAATATAATATATATTTGACAGTAAAATAATAATAATACATTCCTCTGAATATTCTAAAAATGACAAGGGATATATCATTTTCAATTCCATACTCCAATAAACCAATACATTCATTTTATTAGAAAAATCTTATTTGGAATCTTAGATGGTTATAGCAACCCATATGGTAATTTTTTTCATTATTTCCACCTCTTGTGGTGGTAGAAAATATTTATTCGGGTTTTAAAAATATACTAATGGAGCCATTCCAATCCTGATCTTATTTAACCGGTCCATTCCACCGAGAAGATGCTGAAAAAGATATTTAAACATTACTTCGGTAGAGCTGAAAGAACTGCAACCACAGAGGTCAAGGATATTTTAACAGTTACCTTTTAATTAAAGTCTCGTAAACTTAACCTAGTATTGTGAGATTAAGGTTGCTCATTAACGTACAAGATATATGGCTAGGGTTTTGAATTATGAAGGAAACAACTCTACTAAATGTGACAGATTTATGGTTTCCGCGAAATACTATGATTCTGAGTAGTGTTAGTAAGCTTATTTTTTT
>MU183661.1:228664-257770 GCA_016904865.1 Pissodes strobi | reverse complement strand
GATTGAGAGTCTAATGAGGCGTATAGGCAATTCAAGAATAAAATATTGAATATTGCCGAAGGAGAAACGTCTTCTATAAGCTAAAATTTATCGGAAATTATGTGACGTTAATCATGAAAGACTGAATTATAAATTTTATTTTGAAAACTAAATTGACTTTTTTGTAACATATATTTTAGATTTGTGATTCTTGTTTCATATATTCTAAATGAATTATGTTTAAAATTAATTCTTTTGCCGCGAAATATTTTTTCCGTGACGCCACGCCTTGATTAGCGTGCAGGAGGCTAGCCAGATATGGAATCGCTCTACGCCATGTGAAATAGATGATAAAGAAAACACTTACGATAAACAATAACAACGTAAATTGGTCAAACTTCACGAGAAAAGATTAACAATGTGTATCGGTCAGAAATGTTGATAAAATTATATTATACCCAAGTACTAAGGTGCGCATGCTTTCTCGATTGAGCTATATTTAAGAATTGTTTATAAGTCTTTGGTTACTATTTTATAAATATAGTTTTTCTTAAAAGTTTGTGTTGTGTTTCATTTATAGTTAGTTTGGGTTAGATTCACTTAAATTTCCATTTAGGGTTTGCATTTGAACTTCATTGACTTTTACTTTGAAAATTATCTTTTAATGCATCTCCTATAGATTCGACTAGTAATACTGAGGGAAGACAATCCCGGAGTCCGCGAGAAATGTGCTCGAGCAAGGCGACTCAAGTAAGGGAATTGACTCCGCGAGCAATGCGCTCGCGCAAGACGACTCAGGTAGGGGAATTGAGTCCGCGGACAATGTGCTCGAGCAAGACGACTCAGGTTTTAGGTGAGACATAAAGTCTGCCGAACTGAAGGCTCGCTAGCGTATTTATATCATAAAGTCTGCAGAACGATACATGTGTAATAATCGCTCGCGTTACCTGCTCGTGTTGTTTGTAGTTTGCCTTTAATGTTTATATAATAATTTATAGTTTCAAGTTCAAATTTAGGACAGGGTGATATTTATTTAGTAGCTTTGCATTTTAGTAGTTCACACTGTTTTAATTGTAGGTATATATTGGCTGATTTTTCTCTTCCATATATCCAAAATTAAAATAAAAACTAGTTTTAAGACGCTTTTGGTTTCATTTTCTAACTATTATAAGTTTATGATGATTTATTTATAAATATGTGACTACTGTTTCATATAATTGCTTCTTTATCTTATATGGAATGAACCAAATGTAAGTGAAATACCCAATGGCGTAGGTATTTAGTTATTGAAGATATTTGCATATAAACATGTTAAGTTAAAAATGTATAAAATTTTAGTTGGGTTTAAAACGTGTTATAAAAAACAAATGAACATCGAAAGAAAAAAAAAGTCACTTAAAATCATACCAGAATTCCTTATTTAAAAAAGACAACCCTGTATATTAGCATATTTAAAAAATCTGCCGAAAATTTGAGGCCAACTTTATACAGTGCTTGGCAGAGAAGTATTTTTATTATTAGTTTCATAGAAAATTATATTATTGATAAAAATTGATGCTTAAATTTTTTTTTAACATGTCTACATTTAAAGTAAGATATACAGTTTGTTTAAAAAGATACAAAAATGTACATTAAGGAAACAAAAAAATTTGTTGTATCAAAAAAATCTAGCAAAATAAAAATAAGGTCAACTACTATCTTTCCAACAGGAAAAGTTAACGACAGAATTTAAAAAAGGGAGCTTCTCTCGAAATTTTTCCAAGACCTACTTGTCTTGAAAAAATGTAATTCGGTTTCTATTTTTGTCTAGTTAGAATGTTTATTTTTTCTGTAATTAATGTATAATATAATATATAGTATTTTTGACAAACATCACAAAATGTAAGAAAAAGAATTTCTGGACATAAAAGTGGCATCAGACTACAAAAAAAAGCACTTCCGCTTTATATGGTTACGTAACAAACGTCAATGAACTTGAAATTCTCCATAAAGAAAAATATTTAAATAAAAGGTTATTTTTAGAAACAGTTGAAATCAATATCACAAATTCTATGAATAAGAGAACTGAGATTTATGATTCAAGCTATATTTATTTTTATATATTTTCACTAAGACACCGATAATTATTATATACCAATTACCATTATTATTAAATCAACAACTTCAAATATCAAGCATTCTTTTAACACGTTGTAAATTATTTTTTTGTCATACGCTCCCAAAAATAGCTATTTTACGGACTCATTTGAGTCCGTAAAATGCTTCTTTTTAGGCCTAGTCCCTAAAAGTCGTCATGGCAACCTTTACGGACTATTCAAAAATTCCTGAATATGTCTAAATGTCAAATTTCCAATGACATGACAAAATTTTCTAATAGTTGCTACGATATCAAATTATAAGCTAACTTTGTCGCACATTATGATTTCAAAAATTATGGAAAATTTGCAAATTTAGGCGTTCTGAAGAATTGCAAAAAGCGTATAAATAAAAATTAAATGGTGAGAGCGTATGACAAAAAATAGTGCTTGTCACACGTACCTAAATGAAGTTTTTCAAGACTCATCTGCTATTCCGGACTCGGCTAACGCCTTGTCCGGAAACAGCAATGATTCGTCCTGAAAAACTCCATTTTAGGTACTTTTAACAAAAATAACTAATTTTGAAACAGAGTATATTGAATGTGATATTTTTTATATTCTAATATTTTATATTCATGTATAGCACATTCTTTTAAAAATGTTATATTACAAAACTAAAATTAACTAATTTTGGTTTTAAGTTACCAGAAAATTGTTATATAAAAATAATATTTAGCCCTGACGAATGTCACAATACTGACCGAAGCTTGGATAGGAAACAAATTATATCAATTAATAAATCCATTTGTCTGAATTATTTAATCATTACGTCAGTGATATAGATATTGGTACTACCAATTTGGGCCAGTTTATTAGTGTTTTGACCGAAAATTTATAGAAATTGTTTTAGATATTAAAACCACTTTATTTATAATTCATTTACTTTGCTATTTATACAGGAACGAATAAATTGATAAATAAATATCATTGCATCCACTATTTCTCTGTTGATATGTTCTATATTGTTGGATTCATGTTTACCTTACAATTGGTTGCCTTTTTCTCCACTAATATTTCCTATATGATGGAGCCTCTTCGGCTTTGGCTCCAGGATGTAAACAGCACAAGTGCTCGTTTAGTGACCCTTATGAAAAAAAAGAGAACTGTTGACGTTTCTGGGATCAAATCTGTCCCCGGTTCCCGTTGTCAAGAACGAAAAAATCTAAAAATTAAAATGCTTAGTAAATGCAAATAACAGTAAAAAGCTATCGCAAAAATTTGTCAAGTTTTGAATAGACTTTGACAAGATGACAATATTTTTCTGCTGAACTATAGGAATAGATTTTTTTTTGAAGTTTAACTATATGAAATGGGTTATCGTCAACCTACACCTAGAAAAGGTAACATATTACTGAAAGGCCCAAGAAGACTTCCAAACATATAATATCATTATGATTTACTATTATATAATTATACTCACAGGGACCTGAAAGTCACAGGTCACATAAAAATTACGCCAAAACCTGGATGCACTATTGGAATAAGGTTCCTCTCTAGAGATTAAAAACATGTTTTTCAAAATTGCAGCTGATCCTTTTCTAGAAATTTTGAACAATAATCCAAATATCAACCGTCATTAGGTGCCCCATTTAAATGTTTTTGCGAATATCATTAAAACAGAGACCTTTAGGAATAAATTTTATGGTGAACGACTAAATTATCTATTAAATTAAATGATACCTAAACTATTATTGGCCTACGAAAGCCAAGGACGTGATCGAGAATTTTTAATATTGAACTATGTTAAATTTTCTTTTTATAAAAAACCTACTACGATATACACTTCAGCGCAATATTTTTAAGGAAATATAATCTACATAATAATATATAAAAAATGATTAAGTTCTTAATTATAGGCAAATATTATTTATCAATGAAAATAACGATATAAACATATCATCTGTTTGTAAATCTTAGACATTTTTCAAAATGGTTAATTAGTACATGAAGTTTATGATACATTAACAGCTTTAAACATAATTACTAATGTGCATATGTGACTTTTGATTTCCTCAAATGTTGGGGTTGTGGTGGAAAACTAATTCTCTCCTATTTTAGCCATAGCCTTAAATAGGTACACGTATGGTGAAATAACCAAACGATTAATGTTTCGCAAAAAATCTTTAGCTAAAAGAGAGTCAGGATATTTCAAAAGCCTTTGATATGCATTTGGAGGCCAAATATAGTCTTTCAAGCCATCTCAACGCCTGCTCTTTTCCCAGAAGTTCCACTACTACATCCCAGAATACGTGATTACAAATCGCTGAAGTATGTGCAATTCTGGAATGCATTTTTACAAATCATATAAATTATCCTTCGCATCTCCGCCATCCCTCATTACACTTTGTAGTATACAACTTTTTCCCAATCGGTACAATTTTTAAAGAAGTTTTCTAAAAACATGGTGATTCAGCCGACCCTGGCTAGCCGCTCGAGCTCATGCATCGCCTTGATGCGTCATTACAATTTTGTACCGGTCGGTGACAAGCAAGAATCCGTAAATCGATTCTTTCTTTTGGTTTTAAGAAGAAAAATGCCTAGAAATCGTATTTCTAGTATAGTGAAGTGTTAGTGATACGTCTTGCTCGCAAAGGAGGCGAAAACAGGGGGCAATATGCATCGTGAGAAGCGAATCAGGGGGTGAGTCCATATAAGATTATATGCCAAAATTTCAAATATACATAAATACCTGGTTATCTTAAATATATAAAAACAGAATCTCTTGTATAAAAGCAAACTAAATGTATATAATACTAAACTGAGTATTATGAATAAATATGACACTTGTAACCCTTATTTTTTTTTACTTAATAAAATTGAGATGGAAAATACTCTCAAACTTCTAAAACTAACTATACTTATTAGAATAAAATAGAGTGCGAACGGGTTACAGTCAAAAATGCGAATGAAGCAGTAAACAAAAATTACATGTGCTCACTGCGATTTGAATTATACTAACAAACTGTTATTTATATACGAGTGCATGACAAAACATTGTTACATTTATTTGCACGATTACACAGAATCAAACAACATATTCGGAATTGAAATATATTATATCAAAATGAATATAAGTAATAAGCAACAGTTAACGATACGAGCTATTCGAACCGTTCTCTAGTAATCTCGTCTAATCGTACATCCTACCAAAGAAATATACTATTCAATCACAAAAAGTGTTTACATAACACAATCAAAAGGAGGAAATATATACCGGTCGGCCTGCACATTTATTAATGTTTTACATAGAATAAAACGTTTATACCATATAAAGGAATATAAAAATAGAAACAAATGGTTATAATGCCTTCGTATCATTCGTTTTTCGATATTTGATCCCCGTATGGGGCACATGTGGGACTATAAACTACAATTCGATTCGATGCAAATATTGCAAAACAAAAAACAAAGTTATATTTAATTATGATCCACTGACGCATACTGCAGATCTATATGAAAATTTAAGAGTATGGCAATTACATAAGGTATTAAAATTTGAACACAATAAACTTATTTACAGGATAATAAATAAAACTCAAAATTAAAATATTATCATAATATTTTCAAAGGATATTCATAGCCACAATACTAGAGAGTTTATAGGAAATCATACTGTTATTATTACTAAAATGCAATTATCCTCAATACCAGTGTTCAAAAACACTGTCTAGAGGAATAAGGACTATGTATATTGTAATTATTGCTATTACTGTATTAACAAATACTTTTCAAAAAAAAAATAAAAATAAAATAAAAAATTAAAATTTTGAGTAAGTCGAAGAGTGTCCTTTTCTCACGAAATTAACCTCTAAAAACTAGCCACAAAGGCAAGCTGACGCATAATTTACGAGCGACTAAATCCCAAGTTGGGTATTATTATAGCTTGCATGGCCCTCCGTTGGCTTTGCTCGCAACGGAGGCTCAATAAACAAGAACTAAAAGTGCTAACCAAAACTCACCCAAAATTAAGGGAAAAAGGCGGAATGTTATCGTTCGGCTTTGTCGAAGCAATGTAATACCGGAACGCATTATTTTTAAACAATTCGTGTTGACATGAGCCGTCCGGTGAGGGAAAAAATTGGAGTAAACATTGCTTGCAGGAGATGTTAATAACTAATAATAATACCTATTTACAAATTCGCATTTGCAGATGCGAATAACTTTAACTAAAATTGGCCTTCACATTTGCAGATGTGTAGGGCCCCCAACAGCCTCCACCCCAGTAGGTATATTATGTAAAAGTAGTTAGAGGCACACTATATCCCTACATTTGCCGATGTAAAGGATATATGTACTGACAAAAATAAAACGGTATAGTGCTATGTATTTGCAGATACAAAAACAAATAACCACCATACTATTGCAACCCTCTTACATAAAATCATTGCATTGGAGGTAGCGAATTATTACACTCTTGGTTTCTATTCAAAACAGAAATTCCAGTATTTGCAGATACTGTAAATATGCGAAAAAATCGTTGCATTTGCAGATGCAGTCGAAAGCATAACCAGGGTTAAGCAGCAAGCAAAAAGGTGAATAGTTCGTTGTATTAGCAGATACAATCGATCGTACCCACTGTCTGCAATTGCAGTTGCAGATAGTGAACATATTCATGAACCTATTTTTCTGTTCAAAAACAGAAATTGCAGCATTTGCAGATGCTGTAAATAGGCTAACAGATCGTTGCATTTGCAGATGCAATCGATATCATAAGTAGCAAAACCAAGGAAACTCTTTTGCATTTGCAAATGCATTAGAAGATCCTCTCACGCTAACTGAGGAAATAACTTAGCCAAATCAAGACTATCAAGACTTACAAACATTAGAAGCACCAGATGGTCCTGAACAAAGTAACGACCACCTAGCTGTGTAGGTGTAGGATAAAAAAAAAACGACGAAATCACACCTGCGAGGCCAGAACTACATACTCAGATAGTTTAGACGGGACAATTACTTATTAAAAGGACTAAAGATAAAAAAAAAACAGTATGATAGAGAAGTATCCACCAGCTACCAGTCCGTGGGATTAGTGCCTTAGCCCTCCCTTTCAATAATTTAATTAGCCAACCGTCTGAACTAAAATTATACGTTCAAAATTAGCAGAGAAAAAAGGTAAACAGTTCAATAATAGAGTGGGTACAGGATTATAAAATCCCTTTCAATAGGACACCACTCCGGTTAGCAAAGTAGAAGACTACATAGGACGGCAAAAAATTTAATTTCAAAATACGCATTCTTGGGGAAAACTGATCTCTTAAAGATGCATGTTTCCTTATCCCTATGCACAGTAGTCAAAAAAAAAAAAGTTGTTAAGATTCGTTTTTTGCAACGTACTATACCAATTTAATTGTGTTTCATTTGGTTTATGTACAGCTCCATATCTTTTCACAAAGCTGAAACCAGTTGTAAGATATGTAAAATTAAAGGGTATAAAAACTGTACTCTACTTAGACAATTGGCTAGTTATTGGTAATTCAAAAGAGAATAGCTTAAAAGTATAAATAAAATTACATAAACATTACAAGATTTAGGTTTTATATAAATAAACGTAGTTATTCCCCCTCAACCATGCTCACTTTTGGGGTTTATACAAGAGAAAAGGGACCTACTGGCAGAACAGTCTATTATCTTTACCCTGAAAAATACTTACTCACATCTCCTTGCGGAGAGAAACAACCATTGTGGAAGAAAATTTCTCTGGCTGTAGGGAAATTACGAAGTTTCCTGAGAAATTAAGCTGATTATTTTTTATTGCAAACTATAGAACCGCAAAAAAAAAAAAAAAAATTAAAAAAAAAAATAAAAAAAAAAATCGATACGTGTTTTTTTATTTCCGCTAAAGATGAATATTACAAGAGCTATACCAGTTTTTAGTTTTGTATATATAGATATACCATGCATGGTGTGACGTAACAATTCATGTGTATTATGACGTCATAAGCACATCTCAAGGCGTTGTATCTGCCTCATTTTTCGGCTTAGGGAAAAAAGAAAAAACATATGGTTACTTATTTTTCATGGGCTATCGAAATCAGCAGTAATAAAAAAAAAAAAAAATTTATGAAACTTCCTCATTATCAGGAGAGCTATTCTATAACAAATCGTACCGAATGAAGCGATAAAAGTGATTATTTCTTCATTGACAGATAGCGCCCTCAAACAATACGGAAATACTTACAATAAATAGGGGAATTTCTGTTTTTCTAAGCGCCAACAAATATAAAATAAAACCGTAAACTTATTCTTGAGCTCCTAAATATTCAATTGTCTTCGGAGTCATCCTACTCAAACAAAAGATGAAGCGGTTATAAAAAGTTTTCTCAATGGAACATTTAACATAAGACCCCCAAAATCAAAATACTCAATTACTGGGGATTCCTACCCAGTTCTACAGCGCTTAAAGAGCATGTACCCTCACGAATTCTTAAATCTACAAATCTAACTTTAAAGCTAGTAACACTCTTAATGCTAATAACGGCACACAAATCACGGACAACCCGGAAGTAAAAATAGACAATATTTTTAAATATGAATACATAATTGAAATCAGATTCCCGGATAAAATAAAATCAAGTGGCTTAAACAGGCTTCAACCTAGTTTGATATTACCTTATTTTATTAATCAACCTGAACTATGTATAGTCACACTATTAGAGACTTACATAGAACGCATAAAAGGAAAAAGGGTGCTACCAGTCAATAAAAGGTGAATAGTTCGTTGTATTAGCAGATACAATCGATCGTACCCTCCACTGTCTGCAATTGCAGTTGCAGCTAGTGAACATACGTATTTTTTTGTTCAAAAACAGAAATTCGGCATTCACAGATACTGTAAATATGCTAATAGATCGTTGCATTTGTAGATGCAATCGATACCACAAGTAGCAAAACCAAACAAAATGTAATACTCACTCACAAAAAGCCGTATCACCCAGACAACAGTCAAACCATTAGCAGATGGGTCAAGTTAATACTAAAAGCCAGCAGTATAAACACGAAAATCTCTGGGGCACACAGCACGCGACACGGGGCAACTTCAGCAGCTCAAAGAATGGGAGTTACATTACAAACCATTCAGAAGACAGCTGGCTCGACAGAAAAATCAAAAGTATTCTCGAAATTCTATAAAAAACTTGGCGTGGGTAATCCCACTGGATTGGCATCTTGTTTATTGAACCATAAACTCTAAGGAATCATATAAATATTAAGCTACAATTATAACTTGCTCACCAACTTGTTATCATATTACATAAGAATATTGGTATAGTATTAAAAATAAGTTAAAGGTTAATATCAGTTAAGCGTTAAACATGATATATGTACCTTCATGGTGTGTGTTATTAAATCTAATGGTTATAAATTTGAATTTTAGTTTATAAAAAGGGCCTTACAAATCTAGGACTACAGAAAACTCGCAGTTTTCAGTTAATGTAGATTACATCGCAAATACTTTAAACATCTACAAAGTGTAATGAGGGATGGCGGAGATGCGAAGGATAATTACAAGATCAATCGACTTACCTGTAAGGAAGATCGATCGGAATTATCCGAGCATCTCCGCCATCCCTCATTACAAACCCACCCAGTCTTTACCTTCTCCCTATCACCCCAAATGCAATGTAATCAAAAATCTCACGAACCAAAATTGTAATGACGCATCAAGGCGATGCATGAGCTCGAGCGGCTAGCCAGGGTCGGCTGAATCACCATGTTTTTAGATAACTTCTTTAAAAATTGTACCGATTGGGAAAAAGTTGTATACTACAAAGTGTAATGAGGGATGGCGGAGATGCTCGGATAATTCCGATCGATCTTCCTTACAGGTAAGTCGATTGATCTTGTAATTATTGGGTTCTTTGACGACATTTACACTAAATGTTGCAGATTTTCTTTCTTGATTCATCAAAACAAATTTTGAATAATTACCCCTTAGTTCGCCATAAGTTTTCAATTTGTATTTTTTTCTCCAAGTCAAATTTTTATAAATTCTTTAATCTTGCATTGCAATAAGCGCAGGGAAAGGTAGCAGTAGCCGTTTGTTGGCTGTTAGTGAATAGTAAAATTTTGAAATCTGACACAAATTTAAAAGAAATATCATTAATTTCTATTACCTAGGTCAAACAGTAATTTTATGTTGTCGTATATTTCTTTTACTTGGGAGACTATACATACTATAACTAGCTTATGGACAACAGCGTCCTTTCATTTTTCTGTTTTTATTTTGGTCCTCATTTTCTTGATCCATCTTTGGAATTATTGACATATAAATTTTAAAAAAGCCTCCATTCGACATTAACTTTACAGAATAATTTCCTATTATTTTTCTTTAAGTTTTCACTACTTCTAGGAGGTCCTCTAAGTTGGAATATATTACAGGCCTTTTCTTTTGTATCAGAAGTGAAGGGCATTCACTTAAACTCAAATTCACCTATTTTATACAAATTACCTAAAGTTCCGGATTTTTTACTAATATGCTCTCGGTAGAATGGTGGTATTGATTTTCTGCCAGCCGAAGATGTGACAAAACATATTAACCTGTTTATTTCTTTGTTGGAAATATCAGAACTAATCTGATATTTGTCCAAACTCTCTTTTGAAAACCCCACTTTTTACATCCGGTTATTGGATTAAAGATCTCCTTTGCCGCAATTACACGTGTACACAATTGTACACATTTAATTTCAGTTAATTTTCTTCTATTAGCTTTTTCCTTAAGACAGATGTATCATCTTTTTAATTCTGTGGAACATTTTCCAATAAACATAAAATATTTTTCTGCCTCTATGATGATGTGCAAATGAGTGATTATCTCTTCACTCTTTGCAAATTGTGATTTTTTCCTAGTGGATTCTGCTGCGTTATTCTGCGTTATATTTCCTTTTCCGCTTCATTTAAATACTTTCTTGTCAAATCAAACGACCTTCGCAATGGGTAGAATTTCTTTTTATTTTGCTACTAAAACTAGAGTTCAAGGATTTTCATTAGCGGTCTTGTAAAATTATTATTTTCATACTCACAAAGCGTAAGTCTGCATATAACACGCACAAGGAAACTGAATAATTTTGTCATAATAATTTTGGTTTAAATATACTTTCAAGAGTCTTTCAATCCTTTCCGTAACGGCAAATTCAACTTCTTTGCTTTTTCAAAATATAATTTTCTGTCCACTACCAACACATAATTTTAGTCTATTTTCAACATGACTTAATTTAGATGTTAGTTTCCTTTCATGTTAAGTTCAAATAATAATTTTATTAACTGACTAAATAGTAACAGCTATTTATGCAACAAGTGTACAAGTTTTTTGCACGAAACGAGAACGGCAGATCGAGTTTGACAACACCTAAGTGCAAAAAATAGTTTTTTGCACGTAACATAAGCTAGTTATAGTATGTACAATCTACGATCGTTTTATTTAAAAACCGAACTATAGGTAGATGCCTATATAAAAAAACGTTGTCAGCTACATCTTCCTGCGGACAGTTTTATTGTTATCGGTATTGCTGTGATGTCTATGGTATTGTTACACTGTTATATATCGATGGCAACTTTTAAAGCTTGCGGGTTTCCACCGGGTTTTAATAAATAAATATATCAAGTCAAATTTTATTCCAAATTGTATTGCAATCTTGTTGCACTTAAATGAAGCATAAAGATACGAGCGATTCTGAAGAAGTTCCAGATGATGTGGGGGCAGAAGCTGAAGGGACGGTATCAAGGCTGATCCCCATGAAATCGGAACTGATATACGAAGCAGCTTATGAAAGATTTAAAGCATGGTGTCAAGCAAAGTCAATCAAAAAACGAAACCATCCTTTTGGCATAATTTTCATCAAAATCAAAAGTACTGAAACCGTCAACATTATGGTCCGAGCTTTCTATGGTAAAATTGATGGTGTCTTTGCAAGAAAACGACTTTTTCGAAGTTGATTGCACTTTTAAAGCGAAATTCAGTGAAGTGGAGGATCGATTTTTTTACTAAGTGAAAAAATTGCATAATAATAGCAGTTCCTGAATTTCTTTAAGGGCCCTGCTTTACCACAGGAACAACTTTTTTAACACACAGTTTTTTTGATAGCTAAACTATTTTGTGTCGTCCTTAGTATTATTTCTTATTATGCTTTTTTTTTGTAAAATGTGTTTTATGACGGTAAATGTACAAAAACATAAATTTTTTAGTAATTTTTGATCTCTGAAACGGTCATAATTACACCAACCGTTGTGGTAGGCCCATTGTTGTAGCATAATTTAATAAACATTTTAGTCGTCGTTAATTCTTTATCTAATTTTTTTTCCTAAAGAGCTTTATTTTAAAAATAATTGCAAATTACGGTTGATATTTGGATTATGGTGCAAAATTAAAAAAAAAAGGATCAGCTAAAATTTTGAATTTTTCTTTTTTAAAATCTAGAAAGGATCTTTATTCCGATGGTGCATTAAATTTTTGGCGTAATTTTTATGTGACCTTTGACTCATTCAGAACCCCTGTGTGCTGCAATGAATTAAATTTTGGATTTCATTTTAAAACATCAATTTAATACAGTTTTTAATATTTTTGATGTAAAGTATGAAACTTAATGGTATTATAGTTATTAATAACTATATTAAAAAAAAAGTGTACTAATACAGACATATTTTGCAGAAACCTTTCTAAATGTACTGTTTTTTTTTCTCTTCTAGAACTCCTTGTAGTATTGGCTTATACTGTTATTCTTTAAGTACCTTCCTGTAAAGGTTAGATCTAACCAATTATAAAGTTAGTTTTTTAAAAAGGCTTTTGTTATGTTTCAGCAAAAAAATATCTGTTTCGTTGTTCTTTAAATGTATAGCTCTTTTACCATTTCGTAGGAAGCGAGAACAAGTTTGATATTAAATGTTCGTGTAGGCAGTGCGATGAACTATCAATAAATTATCTGATATAAAATAACAAAAATGTTCACTAGTAGTGGCAAGATCGTCATTGACATAGAGGCAATGCACGGTTCCTAAAAAAATATAAGACGATCCTTCCAATCCTGAAAACCGCACTAATACACAAGGCTAAAAGTAATTTGAGTGTTTTGAAAGTAGACCTGATTTTCACATTTGTCCAAATTTTGGGTCACAGGTACCTGTTTTCATGACTGATATGTTGATTTCCTATACCAACTAAGATAGATGAGTATTTTCTTTATTTTTAATCTCATATACTATTTTTGCGTCGTACGATTTGGATTGTCATTTGAGACAGATAAGTTGATAAGTGTTAATTTTTACCATTTTTAATGGCTAATACAGTTATAAAGTAGTCTCAAATTAATTCGCATAAGCTATTGTATTTCGTTACATTGGTTCATAACCAATGATATAACTCCAGTTGCCACACAACTATACGTGGTACCATCAGGTCTGACAGAGAAAACGACTCCCTTCCCTATAGATGTTTATTTTACGAGCCTAATGCTGATGGCTTCTTTTGCCATTATAAAGTTGGTACGAATCACGAAACTGTCGGAGCAACCGCTGAACATCTAACGATTTATTGTTTTTGCGACGGGAGATTATTTAGAAAATGGGTTCCCACACATCAGGCTGTATACGGTAGAAGCAATTTCAACAATTGGTACCAGCAGAAACGTAGTGCGAAAAAATATATACGACACTGAATAATTGTGTTTTTTCTGCTGAAAGTGATAGTAAACAATTCCCCTCTTGAACGATATTTTGCACATGATGCCTCATTACGCCTATATATCAAAACACTTTTAACATAAAATCAGTAAAAATCAATTGATCCAAAAAGTGTAAAACATGAAAACTGCACAAGTCAATTAATCAACCATCATTTCACCTTGCCATTTCCAATTAGGATTTCATATAATATTACGTTGTAATGCATTGTAAATACATAAGCTATGATATATGTTTCGTATCTAATTAGAAACATTAGCATCTGTGAATTGATTGCTGATTTCCTAATTTGTTTAAAAGGATTTTTACTAAGGGGAAAAAACTCCCGATTATTTGTTTCACTAGGTTCTACAATATACACGAACAATGAAATGGAAACAGCATTCGCTGTCCCTTCATGAAAAAGTCGAAATCTTTCCCCCTCGGCGTCAAGGCGGTTTATGGAGTCTTTAGTATACTATGAAACCTTATCGTGGTTTCTGCTTCTGCCTTCCTGATGGGATTTGAGAAGCATTCTTCCGAATTTGCCTTCAAATGCTGATTAATGTGGAAAAACATTTAGTCGATATTTGCTTAAGTTTAAGTATATCCCCACTACAAGATTCTTGTATACACATAAAGTGTAAAAATGAGTTCACTTATGTTACTATGCTATTAAATCTCTTCTACTTTTGTTAATATAGAGAAATTATTTAAGGTGATTTGCATCAGTTTATTTTCTTATCTTCGTATTTTGCGCCGTTGTAGGCTGCATCTGTCATTCATGATTCATGACCAAGAGTGGTCCTGATCGCAAAGTTCTTCATGTAGGTACTTAAAGTATATGGGGGGCATTACCGTATCCCCTACGGGAAATTCTTCTCTGTTTGCTAAGCATATTCCAGCTTACAGATTGGCCTTACTATGCCGACCTCATCGGCTGCCGCTCAGGCGTGTAAGTTCTGGTTTGCTGCCTTATTTGTTGAGTTATTGAATGAAGCTGGTTCAACTTCAATAAGTTGAGCGGTTACTTTAGTCCTCGCCTCAATTAATACACTTCACTAACTCACTTATACATTGCGTGTTTTTTTTTATTCTCGTTATCTTTAGTGCATGACTGATCTTTCCTGCAGTAAGTTGCAATATTGTACCAGACCCTGACACTTTTTACATTGCATTATGGACTTGGACTCGTGCCTAAACTCCCAAGATACTAGGATGTTCAGGAGGGTCCTCACTTCTTCTTGCAGTCTCTTCAGTGATACGATTGAGTCAAAAATTACTAGGTAAAGTAGCTTCCTGGTTTATGTCACTAAATTCAGGTCTTTATACTTAAATTATATACATCTGCTGTTTCATTGCGTTTTTCTGATAATTGGATATCGCCGTCCAAACCTCTCAAGACGTATGTTCTTGTTTTTTTAGCGGTTTCGGCATATGACTGATATTTGGTTCCTGTCACAGTAGATGCATCGCATATTCCACTACATATAACGTTATTTTTAACGCTCACATGTTTTTCTGCATATCATGTTTATCAGGTCTCTCCTATATGATTTATTAAAGAAAAGTAGGTTGATTTAGCCATCGATAACTGTAGCTCTTCAGACACTATTTTTACAGCATAACAACCACTTGCCATTTTTTTCAGAGCCAAAATATGATCCTTATACTTTAACTCTGAATCAATAGGTTTGTTCTAGCAGCGATTTCAAACGGTTTCAAACTATCCGGAGTTTGCGCATAACGATATAAGCGTCGCTTATATCGCTATACGCAAACTCCGGATGGTTTGAAACCGTTTGAAATCGCTGCCAGAACAAACCTAATATATACACCTAAAAACTTTACACGGCTTTTACTTGATAAGCAACTACCTATTATTTATATTTACATTTAAATTGTGAAAGTCTAAAAAGATAAAATATTTGTTTTATTTATATTAAAACAAAGGCAATTTGAATCACACCACTCTTTTACTTTTTGAAGGTCGTCAGAGATAATACTGGACATTAAGTTCGAATCCTTGTTAACCCACAAAATAGTTGTGTTATCTGCAAAGATGGTATAACGACTCTTTATGTTAAGAGTAGGTAGGTCATTTAAATATAACAAAAAAAAAGAACAGGACCGAGCACAGAGCCCTGTGGTACGCCATGTCTTATTGATAACTCTTTTGACCTCTCCTTAGAGTCAACAATATGCCATCTGACAGATAAATAAGAAGATAGCCAATGGTAGGCAACTCCCTTAAAACCATAACAATGAAGCTTCTCCAGCAGTATTCTGTGATTCACGCAATCAAATGCTTCTGAGAAGTCACAGAAGACTGCCGCAGCCACGCATCCCTCGTTCAAACCCAAGTAAACAGTCTCTAATAGACTGAATATCACATCCATAGCACCCTTGGAGTACTGAAACAGGATATTTTGGGAAGAGAGAAAAGTGAACATTCTCTTCTTAACAATCTTTTCAATAATTTTGACATAGTTGGAAGCAAAGAAATAGGACCGAAGTCATCCGGATTTGTACAGTTACCACCCTTAAATACAGGGACAACAATCGCCGTCTTTAAACTGGATGGAAATTACCCAGAGTCAAATCATAGATTTATCGCCTCAACCAGAACTTTAAATACACCCTCTCTCTCTATCTCATAGTCGGTATGAGCTGATTATTTATCATGGCCTATCATGGCATAACCTTGCTGATGCAATCCCATCGATATTCGATTCAGGACCGGATGTTTGCGCTCAAGGTTACACATTTTTTTCGCAAATTTTCCCGGTCGACAGAGATTTCATTTTCTGCCTTTTGACTCTTCCTGTATCAATTCTTGCACCACACACCGGAAGTGCAACTTCATCCGCACAAGAAAGAATAATAATTTTACGCATGATAGAACATAATATACACTTTACACGCCAACGCCGCCGTATCCCGAGTTTTCTGACGTTTGAAACACTTTCACCAGCTTACCCTCTAGGCCCAGATAAACCCACACCAGATGCGAAATCTCCCGCCAAACGCATGAAACAAGAATTCGTTTAAAGCTCCGCCTCCTTGGGATGGCCAGCCATCCCAAGAAATAGTCAGGGCAAGCTCTAGGGTGATTCTAAACGCGAGCCTTGTGGTTTAGTCCGAGAGCGTTACGAAAAATAATTAATCTTTATTTTATTTTTGTTAAAAATGCCTGGTTATAAGTGCCCTAATTTGAATTGTTCTACTAGAAGCGGTGGCGAAAAATAATTATTTAAATTACCACGCGATCCTGAAAGGCATGTATAAATGTTGTTTAATGCTCACTCCCGCGCACTTATTTCCAAAATTGAATAAGCACGAAATTCAATTAAATCTGAAAACTGGTAGATACAATGTTATAGTCAAATCTATTTTGAATCCTACTAATGTTATACAGTGTCCGCCAGAATATTAGCCACATATAGGAATTTTTTTTATTATTATGATATGGAACTTTTGAATTAACCAATCAATTCTGCACGTTTGACAATCTAAAAATGCATTTTAACATTGAAAATGTTTCTGTTTTCCTAGTATAGGGCCTCAAATCGTGAAAAAGTGCATGTTACATTTGCCACATTCATGACGTCATACGCGTGAGAGATCCTTTAAACCTTAATTGGATTATAACGTATCGGAATCGGTTCAAATGACTAAAATAAATTGGAACTAACTGAAACTAACCGAAAGTTTATTGAACGACTAACCCAAACTAACCAAATGCACCAAAACGGGCTAAAACGTACCGTTACAAAAATGAAAGTAATTTAAAACTAAACGAAACGAACCGAATTATGGCGACTAACCAAAACTAACCGAAAACATTAAATTTGATTATAACTGGTTCAAATAACTAAAATAAATTGAAACTAACTGACACTATCCGAAAGTTGATTGCACCACTAACCAAAACTAATCATTAGCGCCAAAATGGTCTAAAACCTATCGGAACAGGTTACAAAAATTAAAGTAAGTTAAATTTAACCAAAACGAACCGAATTTTGGCGACCAACGAAAACAAACCACAAACATTAAATTTGATTATAACGTATAGGAACCCGTTCAAGTGACTAAAATAATTTGGAACTAACTGAAAGTAACCGAAATTTGATTGAATGACGAACCAAAACTAACCAACCAAAACGGGCTAAAACCTATCAGAACCGATTACAAATGTTAAGGTAAGTTAAAACTAACCCAAATTAACCGAATTTTGGCGACTAACCAAAACTAACCAAAAACATTAAAATTTCTTATAACGTACTGGAACCGGTTCAAATGATTAACATATATTAAAACTAACTGAACTTTACCGAAAGTTGATTTAAAGACTAACTAGCCAAAAGTAACCAAAAGCGCCAAAACGGGCTAAAACGCATCGAAATAGATTAAAAATATTGAAGTAAGTTAAAACTAACCCAAATTAACCGAATTTTGGTGACTAACCAAAACCAACTAGAAACATTAAAAATTCTTATAACGTCTCAGAACCGGTTCAAATGACTAAAATAAATTGGAACTAACTGAATTTTACCTAAAGTTGATTGAACGGCTAACCAAAACTAACCAATATTAACTAAAAGCATCAAATAGGTCTAAAACGTACCGAAATAGATTAAAAATATTAAAGTAAGTTGAAACTAACCGAAATTAACCGAATTTTGGTGACTAACCAAAAATATCCAAAAACACTAAAATTGTTTATAACGTATCGGAACTGGTTAAAATGATTAAAATTAATTAAAAATACCTGAAATTAACTGACAGTTGATTGAACGACTAACCAAGACTAACCAAAAGCACCAGAAAAGGCTAAAACATATCGGAACATATTAAAAATGTTAAGGTAAGTTGAAACTAGCTTTAATTATCCGAATTTTGGCGACTAACTAAAATTAATTAAACCATTAAAATTGGTTATAACGTATCGGATCCGGTTCAAATGACTGAAATAAATTAAAACTAACTAACACTAACCGAAAGCTGATTGAATGACTAACCAAAACTAATCAAAAGTAACCATAAACACCAAAAAGGACCAAAACGTATCGGAACTGATTAAAGGTATTAAAATAAGTAACTGACCCAAATTAACCAAATTTTGGCGACTAACTAAAATTAACCACCACATTAAAATTTGTTATAAAGTATCGGATCCGGTTCAAATGACTGAAATAAATTAAAACTAACTAGAACTAACCGAAAGCTGATTGAATGACTAATCAAAACTAACCATAAACACCAAAAAGGGCTAAACGTATCGGAATTGATTAAAGGTATTAAAATAAGTAACTAACCCAAATTAACCGAATATTGGCGACTAATTAAAATGAACCAAAATCATTTAAATTGGTTATAACGTATCGGAACCTGTTCAATTGACTAAAATAAATTGGAACGGGCTGAAAGTAACCTAATGTTGATTGAATGACTAACCAAAAGTAAATAAAAGCACCAAAACCGGCTAAAACGTATCGATATAGATTAAAAATAAAGAAGTAAGTTAAAACTATTACAAATTAACCGAATATTGGTGACTAACCAAAAACACTAAAATTAGGTATAACGTATCGGAACTGGTTCAAATGACTAAAATAAATTAAATATAATAATATAATAAAATTAGCCGAAAGTTTATTGAATAACTTACCAAATCTAACCAAAAGTAACGAAAAGTACTAAAAAGGGCTAAAACATAATGTGGAACAGATTCAACATATTAAGATAAGTTGAAACGGTCTTAAATTAACCGAATTTTGGCGGCCAACTAAAATTAACCAAAAATCTTAAAATTGGTTATAACGCATCGGAATCGCTTCAAATGACTAAAACAAATTAAAAGTAACTAACACTTATCGAAAGCTGATTGAATGACCAACCAAAACTAATCACAAGTAACCAAAAACCGGTTCCGATACGTTATAACCAATGGGAAATCTTTTTGGTTAATTTT
Organism: Pissodes strobi; assembly: GCA_016904865.1. NCBI lineage: Eukaryota > Metazoa > Arthropoda > Insecta > Coleoptera > Curculionidae > Pissodes > Pissodes strobi. The sequence continues at coordinate 238,030 of MU183661.1, read as the reverse complement.
AGTTAGTCACCAAAATTCGGCTAATTTAAGTAAATTTCAACTTACCTTAATGTTTTTAATCTGTTTGATATGTTTTAGCCCATTTTGGCGCTTTTGGTTACTTTTGGTTAGTTTTGGCTAGTCGATCAACCAGCTTTCGGATAATTTCAGTTAGTTTTAATTTATTTTAGTCATTTGAACCGACTCCTATATATTATTACCAATTTTACTGTTTTTGGTTAGTTTTGGTTAGTCATTCAATCAACTTTCGGTCACTTTCAGTTAGTTCCAATTTATTTCAGTCCTTTGCACCGGTTCCGATACTTTATAACCAGTTTAAATGTTTTTGATCAATTTAAGTTAGTCGCCAAACTTCGGTTAATTTTAACTTACTTTAATATTTTTAATCTGTGCCTATACGTTTTAGCCCTTTTTAGTGCTTTTGGTTAGTTTTGGTTAATCAATCAATTTTCGGTTGATTTCAGTTACCTTTAATTTATTTTAGTCATTTGAACCAGTTCCGATACCAATTTTAATGTTTTTGGTTAGTTTGGGTTAGTCGCCAATATTCGGTTAATTTGGATTAGTTTTAGCTTACTTTAATATTTTGAATCTGTCCCGATACATTTTAGCCCGTTTTGGTAGTTTTATGTGCTTTTGGTTAGTTTTGGTTAGTTATTCAATCAACTTTCGGTTACCTTTAGCTAGTTCCAATTTATTTTAGTCGTTTGAATCGCTTCCGATATGTTATAATCAAATGTAATGTTTTTGGTTAGCTTTGGATAGTCCTTAAAATTTGGCTCGTTTTGGTTAGTTTTTACTTATTTTAATGTTTGTAACCTGTTCCGATAGCTTTTAGCCCGTTTTGGTGCTTTTGGTTACTTTTGGCTACTTCGTTCAATCAACTTTCGTTTAGTTTTAGTCATTTCAACCGATTCCGATAACTTATGATCAAATTTAAGTTTAAATAAACAAACTAACACGATCTCTCATGCGTATGACGTCATGTGGCAAATCTAGCATGCACTTTTTCACGATTTGAGGCCCTATATTAGGATAACAGAAACATTTTCAATGTTAAAATAACCTTAAATCGGCATACATTAAAGCGTATTAGGGGAATTTATGTAAAAGAGTCAGTGCAGCCATAATAACACAAGATTTCCATGTTGGGAAAAAAAGACAGTGAGTGGCTATTGCAAAATTTAATTCCCCAGCATAGCGCGTTTTCATTTAATTGGTGCAGACCAATTATTTTAATTTTGAAGAACAATTCATACATACATACATACCCAGATTATTTGGTGCAGGCCGCGTATAACCGCCACGTCAAGGTTAAAGTTGGCTGGCGAGGAATTTGCCGATCTTTTGCATCTGGTGTGGGTTTATCTGGGCTCTAGGAACCGAGCATCAAGACGTTTCACATCAAAATGAACTTACATATAGTATGCGGCAAACAGTAAACTAGGCAACATAGTATAAATCGACCACAATTAGTAAATCCTATGCAGCTAATTAAGTTTCTCTACATTCAGCCGTTTTCAAACTGTTAAATATACAGAAGCCTCTAAATCAATATGATTTTATTTTGACTTGACAACTTTTTATAGTAATAAAAATGTCCTTATATTTATCTCTCGATGGATGCACTAAATTACAAAATTAAGGCGCCCTACGTTTAGAAATAAGACTAAATAATCGGATCAAGCTCGAGAAATGTTTCTTATGAGAGATAAACTGAAAGAAACATTTGCCTATTTCATTAGATATATATTCAGCAACATTGGCAACTGATTTCGTCGGTGCTAATTATCTAAAAATTTGATCACTCGTCGCCAAAAAACTGTATGTAAAATTTATTCCATCAAAAAGTTTCGGAGTCTCTAATGTTATGGCCAGCAATTCGCTGAGGCATTTAGTAATTATCTTAATGTCTCTATTAAACCGTTATTGGTAATATTGTTTTATCCATGTATGCAAAACAATATTTTCTGGATGGAGACTTGCTTGGTAATCAAAGTTCTTAAATGGCAAATTTAATTTTCTCAGTTATTAACCAGTGTCGTTTTTCAATCTCACGCCATGCCTGGTATTAAAAGTAATAAATATGCAAAGCGGGTTCTTCAAAAATTGACTTGCATCGTTTATCTCGTCATCATCTTCAATTGTCTCGAAATTGCGTACGCGATGGCCACTTATTTTGCATTAAACATATTAATTAGCCAGTCAGAAATTGACCGCCGAGAAGATCGATGATAGCACGGTTTACAATGGATTGGGTTTACCGACTCTGTGATTATGAAACTTGAATCAAAGAAAGAAGATCACAAAATGCCCATAGGCCAAATTTAATAGGCGTGAGATCTTTAAAGAAAAAGTAAACCACCGCAATGTATTTAAATCGGGTCCTCCAGTAATGCTTCGGGCCTCTCTGTAGCTCTTTTACTGCAGCAGTTAAAAGTTTTGTTCTAATACGATATAGATGTAAAACTGCGTATTTATGAAAATCGATTTCAAAGACACGGGGTGTGGCACAATGCGACTACTTTTTTAATTGAACACCCTGTATATTAGTATATTATTCAGTTATACAAACATTTTTAAGTATATATTAACGTAACATAATATATATTTAAATTCAACCGTTTTCCACTTATTAGCTTTTGTCTAAAGATCATTTTTGAGCCAGTGGTCTTAAACACTGAAGGAATTCAATGTTGCGTTTCCATGATCCATCTGCAACTAGGTCATTGTCCGAGTCTTCAACATCAAAGATCTCTGGGGGATTAGATTCCGTTTTGCAGAAGGAGAGCTTTGCGTAATACTCGAAGTATAGGTGATAAAATCCCGAAAACGTATGAACAATCCATCGGGTACGACTTAATCTCTAAATAGAAATTCGTTATCTTGAACTATTCTCATGTTGTCCTGCATGCGGCTTGATTCAACTGAGGCAAAGAGGAAATGCATCATCGGCTACAAATACGAATGGAACACTAGGTATATTATAATGTAAAAAAATTACTGAATTTTTTGAATAAACTATATTTGTAACACGTCTTTTTTGTACACTTTTGTTGATAATATTCCCAGAAACATTGTTTTTTGTCGTTGAGACACAAACCTACATCGCATGTGCTATATGTCCATCTTATCCTATAAGGGTCTTGCGGGCTGCTGCAAAGAGTGCATGCATCGCTTTGATTGAATATACTAGCATATATAAACATTCATCCTACATTATTTAACTATGTACCGTAGGGTATGCTTCAAATAATTTGTGACTTTGGATTCAGCTCTAGAACGTGTTGGCTGCCCAGTACCAATTAAATCTGTGGCTACAGGCAGATAATCTAAAAAAATTGAGCGAGTCTGCTAATACTTGAGACACTGATGTGTAAACATATGCCCTATATCGACATCATGGACACGAAAATCTAATACCGCCATGGCGGCTAGCTTTTTAGAAGCGCCATCGCCACTGGAGTCGTTGCAATCGCGGCCGTCCTGCAATAGCTTCCTCCTCAATGCGCATAGGTTACGATATCATATCGCTCTACACATTTACCCTCATACCGCCGCGTAAGATATTTACACATCAAAAAGTTTTCGATTTGGTGTACTTGGGTCCGTTCGATGCTTGATTAGGATAAACGAATTCACAATGGACACGCCTAAAAAATACCACATTATCCGGTGATACGACTTCTTGGATTTGTGGTCAACTTCGTAAATGGATTTTAACTTGTCCATTTTATCGATATAGCCCATATGAGCTTTGTAATTTCTCACAATGTTTGGACAAGGTACGTCTTGTGAACTATCATCTTTTTCCAAAGGGTTCTTTCTGATAGTTGCTTAGAAAATACACGATTTTTCTCTTTCCACTTTAAAAATACCAACACATCTTTGCTTACGCACCAGTCCAAATCTTCCCCTTATGTGATTTTATTTCAGCAGGGAGAACTCTTCTATTAGTCTTCACCATGTCACATGTATAAATAAGGTCAGATTGTAAGCCATTTTGTAGTTGTGCAGAGTTAAAAAAATTATCGAATTAAATATGACACTTTTTACCAACCAAATCTGTGGATAAATTCTTCACTATGCTAGTTCATTTTCAACAAAATGATTTACATTTCCGCTATAAATTCTGAATTGATAAGCAAATCCAGATTCATCGGCGCGAATCCATAAAGTCTGCATTCGTGCTTATCGATTTTAGTGGTATAAATTGCTTTAAAGTACTTCGTCCATTAAAGTGAATCATATATTTATCAACACTTTGACCCTTTCCAGGCTTATATGACTCTGAAGGTTTCTGTTAGTGAACCCAATAATAATATAATTTTGTAAAACTTGTCATAATTATCGGATCTTCTTTGTGGCATAATCGAATTATCAGCTAAGTTAATATAATTCAGAAGCCAAGCACCTGTCGCTTGTTATAGTCGAGCTTATAAAATGGTCCCGTAATTCTGGCCATGATGACAAATAATAGCAGTAGCTCGGCAACTTCTACACATCCATTAGAAATTTAAATATTTATTCCGAGAAACATCTTTATTTATCTTGCGCTTGTTGGAGTAAAATAATTAGGATTCCTATCATTTTTGCAAATTTTTCGGAAGGCAATGGTTTCAATCAAAGTTAGTAAATTTATATGCGAGAAGATTCCAGGTCATCTGGAATACTTGCACCAGTAGCTTCAGGAAAGTTATTTTTGTTCTGAGCAGGACCCAAATCCAAACCCAAATCGTCCGCAAAGAGAATGGGAACGGTATCCAGATCCAATAAATTATTGTTGTTAGCATTAATACTTTCCGAATACTCCTGGTCACCATCAGTACTAACAGAATCATTATCAGAGAGAATGTCTCTCAGCAAATTAAGATAATAATATATTATGAACAGTAACTATGACAAAACTGCTTTGTAAAAAATCAGGACCACTTAGCAGCACCTCAGTGCTATTTGGGATTATTATTTTATCTGATGGCAAATAATGTAAAAGGAAACTAACTCGGAAAATATTTATCTTTACGTTTATTTTCCTATTGGTTCCACAGTGAAACCAACACCCATTTCCATAATTTTTTACTATTTATTTGTAAAATTTGTGGTTGGAAATAACCAATTTCGTACTAATATTCATTTTTCACACTAATATAATAGCAAAAACTTACCTTCTATAACGCAAGAACACTAAAATCAATGAAAATATACGCCAGTCTGTATGGACTTTGCATAACACTTTTAATAGTGTCCGTTCTCGAACAAAATTTGGGAATACGCTCAGAAATATAGGCGATTTTAGTAGTGGGCGATGCTTTCTTACATATGGCATCGCGAAAATACTAGCTGGAAATTAGAAATAAATGTTTAAGCATGAGGTTTTACATTGGAACTACTATAGAGCAAATAGCAAATGGGCAAATGTTTAATAAACACTTAGTTCTATTTCCTTTCTTCTTAATGTGGAACTTACACAAAAATGATGAGATCGTGGTTTAACTGCCAAACGCAAACACAAGTAACTGCGAAAAGTAGTAAATTTTCTTCCTCTCAAGCAGTTTCTGAACAATTAATTTCCATTGTTTGGAAAATGTGGCGCGTTAGAATGGCCACATCAATCCCCTGAAGTGACCCCACAGGCCTTTTTTTTGGGTCATATGACCCAACTCTTTTATTTCTGGGTCCTTGTCTTGTGCTCCTCAGTGCAAATGTTGGTAGTTCATCCTTATCTCCCTGATCGTGTGTTTCTGCGGGTAGGACTGGGTGTCTGGACATGCAGTCTGCGTCTTTGTATGATGTTCCCTTTTTATATTTTACTGTATAGTCAAACTCTGCAAGCTTTAATGCCCATCTTGCTAAACGCCTATTATTCTCTTTGATGCTGTCTATCTAGCAGAGAGCATGATGATCTATTATGATCTTTACTGGTTTACCATATATCAAGTGTCTTAAGGAGGTTAGTCCCCATACTGCGCCTAATAATTCTATCTCTGTGATTGTATAATTTTTTTCACTTTTGGACGGACTTCTGCTACAGGGTGTGCAATTTTATTATCGTCCTCCCGTAATAATATGGCTCCAATTCCACATGTAGCTGCATCTGTGTGCAAAACTGTACCTTTGTTTGGATTAAGGTGTTGTAACACAGGTGCTGTTATTAATTTTTCCTGTAATGTGGCGAATGCTTCGTCTTGCTTTGGGCCCCATTTAAATGTCGGGATTTTCTTTGTCATTCATTGCAAAATTTTTAATGAATTTTCTGTAGAAATTACAGAGTCCTAGGAAGCTTTGTATATCTTACTCTTTTTTGGTGTTGGAAAATTTCTGATACACATGAGCTTGGATTCATCAAGTAATATATAGGTTAGTGACAAGACCTTGAATCCCAAAATTTGTATCTCTTTCTTTAGGTATTCGCATTTGCTTGGTTTCAATGTTAAATATGCCTGACGTAATCTGTCGAAGACTTTTCTCAATTTTAACAAGTGTTCTAGCGTTTTTGAAAATATTATTATATCGTCCAGGTATATGAGTATTTCTTTCCACTTCATGTCACTGAATACTCGATCTGCCAACTCTTGGAATATTACTGGGGCATTACATAGTCCAAAACTTAACACATTGAATTCGTATGCACCATGTCCCTGTGCTACAAAAGCGGTATATTGTTTCGAATCCTCCTGTATTGAAACTTGCCAGTATACGAAGAACTTGTCCAATATGCTAAACCAGGGAGAATCGCCTAGATAGGTTAGTATATCGTCTATCTGAGTAGTAGTCTATTTAGTCGTACAACTGGGCTTGCCCAGGGCGAGTGGCATGGTCTTATTACTTTGCTTTCTAGCATTTCTTGGATTTGTTCGTATATAATGCCTCTTTCTTCTTGTGACACACGGTATGGACGGCTTTTTTGTGGTTTGTTGTCTTTAGATTTTGCAAATACGTCCATTGGTTTTTGTAGTAATTCTTCCAGTTGTATTCGTGCTTTGTTATCTGTGATGTTGTCTAGATGGTGATCGTCTATGGTTATCATTGCTTTCTTGTCTATTGTATCTTCGCTGAGGTGTAGGTTGTATGCGGTATCTTCTTTTTGTATTTCTTCTAACATTGCTATTGTAGTGCCCCTGTAGATTTTAGCTGTGTAATTTGATTTTGCGGTTACTGAGATAAACAATTTTTCCCATTTGTGTATATATTTGCCTCAATTGATAATAAATGAAGAGTGAAGACTGTGTACATGTACGAAATGTACTAAATGAAACACTTTTTGTATTCCATGCATAAATTTAATCCAAAAGGACGTCTAATTAGCGTAACAGAGCGCTTTCGGCCGGAGCCATCATCAGTATTACCTGCAAAGTGAGTAAAAGAACCGTCCATTAGTGGAAAACAGTAAATGCCGTAGAATTTTGGGTTGAACAAAGAAAAATTGCAAATGGAGTAATCTGTGGCAAAAACAAAGTTGAAATTTGAATTTTAAATTATAGTTTTTGAATTCTGAATTTATTATGAAATAAAAGATGTTAATTAAAACTGTAAATTAAAAATGATGAATTTTTTTGTCTGGGTGATTTTTAAGCAAAATGGTGAAAGTTTTTTCACTCACTTGTCAGTTGGAACAAAAGAACATATCCACGAAGAGGCACAAAACTACAACAAAACGACAACGGTCACATCATAATTTAAATATCACTTTACATTTTTCGAATGGTTCATATAATTAAACAATTAACAAAAGAACAAGACCAGGGACCACGTCTTAATGGAACGACAAACATGTCTCAGTCGACCAGTTTGACAAGGTTTGCTTGCAAACGCAGAAAGAAAAACGTCAAGAAAAGGCAGTAGTTTTAAATTTGAAAAGAAAGTAATGTATGAAAGAGGAATAAAAGTGTTAAATATCTAATTTTACCAATTTTACTTAAATTATAGAAGAAATGTCATTGTGCCAGACTAGACTCAACAAACTGATTTGATCAATGTTAAAAGGTCTGAGACAGACAAAACTTATTTGAAAGGCTTTTTATTTAAATTGGTTGGTCAAGAGAGTGTAAAAAGTTTGAATGAAAAAAAAACTAGCAAGCCAGCTGCAGAGAGAGGCTGGCTGTCCGAAGGACGGCAGTTTGTTGAGCAGTCCGTCATGCCAAACTCTGTCGAATGCCTTTGAATTATCCAACGCAATCGCTCGAGACACTCCGTAGTTCTCAATTGCCCTACTCCATATATGAGTGACATAGGCCAATATATCTCCTGTCGATCTCTCTTTGCAAAAGCCGTATTGATTATCAATGATTATTATGCTGTTCTCGAGGTACTTGAATAGTTGCTGATTGACTACACGCTCCATCACTTTGGAGGTTATTGGAAGCAAGGCAATTGGTCGATAGTTTGAGGGCGTGGTTTTCTTACCTTTTTTGGAACTGCGACTTTCCAAGAGGATGGGTAAATCCCTTTTTCGTACGACAGAGAAAAAAGCCTGGAAAAAACAGGTATTAGTTCGTTGGCACAGTTATTTAGCACGATGGCAGGTATTCCGTCCGGTCCTGATGCCTTTTGCGTATCTAGTTCTTTAAGGATTTTGCGAATATCACCGCGATGAAACTTGACCGAATATCACGGTGATGAAATTTGACCTCTGCCATGGTTGCGTTGATGTTTGATATGGTGGCGAGAGTCTTGTCATCGGGGATGTCTAAGGTAGACTGCGATGAAAACATTTTGGCAAGCATGTTTGCTGTAGTCGCCGTGATGCCACGTTCGTCTGTCAAAGGTGGGAGAGACGTTTTTGTAAAGTTGTTACTTACTGCCTTTGCTACCGACCAGAAATTACTGGAACGACTAGGGCATTGCATAAGTTTGTTCCTGATCCTTTGATTGTGTTTGTCCTTAGTTTCGTCGATCACCCGTTTGCATTAGTTTCTAGCTTCGGCAAAATAATTGCGATTTTCAGCAGTCTGATTTTGCTGCCAGTACTTGTAGGCTTGCTGTTTCCTACCTACAGCTCTTTCGCGTCTTTCCTTTTAATGGTAACTTGATGGAATTTGGGATGTATGCTTCCATTCCTGAGGAGATTACTTGCGTGATCTCTTCGCAGCAGACTGACGGGTCGTCAGTGCCAAAGCAGACGTCGAGCCAAGGAAAATCTAGGTAGGACTCCCTTAGATCGTCCCAGTTTGGAGAATTGTAATGCCAGATTTTGCGAGGCAATGGTGGATCTTTCTGTGTGAGTGGCAATTCACACACCGCTGTAATAAGTTTGTGTCGGAAGTACCTAATGATGAACCAACTGTAATTGTGTATTGGTCAGGATTGGTGGTTAGAAAGAGAGAGGGAGAGGGGAGGGAGGGAGAGATGGGGATACTGAGGGGCTGT